>PVKM010009389.1:0-36988 GCA_004027735.1 Carollia perspicillata
GACTCATAAATAGTGAGCAGGATGACAGTAAGGGGTGGAGGTTACAGGGTGAAGGGATTGAGCACAAAGAAAAAAGGACTCATGGACATGGACAACAAGTGTAGTTATTGTGGGTGAAGGGGTATACGTGGACTACATGGTAAAAAAAATAAACTAAAAATATGGCAAGATAATTTTTATTGCTAAACAATATTCCATCATATATACATTTATGGTCTATCTGGAAAAAGTCCTACTACTGTTAAAATAATGAGAATGCTTTGGGCAACATTAATGTAACCTGGCAGCCAAGGAGAGTGGACTGGAATGCATATGCATGAACAATAATGACTTCACTGTACTAGTCAGTGGGGGGGGGGTAGATGCTGTTGAATGAGCATGTGTACTATGTGGTCATTCAAAGTGTCTGAGTGAGTAGAGCAACAAACCTGCATCAAATTTTGCACTGAGCTTGAACATTCCCCTGCAGAAGCTACTTGAATGATTCAAATGGCTGCAGCCATGGGCAACTGGGGATTAGCAGCTTCATTAGACAAGGTGTGATTAGATGTGATTCATTAGACTCATGAATCACATCTCATGAACCTTTTGGTGAAACAGCACATCACCCAGGTGATTCAGCCCCCCTACAGCCCAGATTTGGCATCCTGAAGCTTCTGACTTTTCCCAAAACACAGAACTAAAATCACCTTTGAAAGGGAAAAAATTTCAGACCATCCATGAGATTCAGGAAAATAAGACAGGGCAGCTGATGGCAATTGGGAGAACTGTGTGAGGTTCCAGGTGCCTACTTTGAAGGGGACTGAGTCATTATTGTCCTATGTACAATGTTTCTTGTATCATGTGTCTTCCTCAATAAAGGTCTCTATTTTTCTTAGTACATGATTGGATATTTTCTGGACAGTGTGTATATGTGCATGTGCGCACAGCTGTGTATTCACATCATATTATTTTTTTGAGGTTCATTTTCCCTCTCTGTGTTCTCACATCAAGAGGAAAATTATGAAGACAAAAACTTTGTATTTCCCCTTTTTAATGCATAACTTAACATAAATACCATACTTAAGCTCCCCTACAAATAAAACAAAATCATAAAATAAAATAAAAATAAAAATTTGTTATTGCCTGAACATTTTTCAGGCTGTGTCACCGTGCCCTTTGTCTTATTTCCCTTCCTGAGACTCCCGCTCTTTTTCTGTCATTTCACTGTATTTTAATTTGTACCACTTCTCACACTTTCCTCCTCCCCACTGCCAGCTCACAGTTTCAACTAAAGAACTCCTTTACAATTATTTGCAGCCCAACTCAAAGTCTACCTCTGTAAAGCTTTCTCTATTAATTCTCCCTCTTCTACTCCAATCTAACTGAAAATGTATTGTCTTCTCATTATTATTCCAAAGACACTTTATGCACATATTTAATACACTACATTGTGTCACCAATAGTCTCTTTAATGTTTATAATTTTAGGTCTGTAAAGATAGAGCTAGATTTTCTTATTTTCTCTTGACTTTCTAACTTAGTGCTTTGTGAATATTAATAATTGTACAGCCCTGGCTGGTGTGGCTCAGTGGATTGAACATGGGCCTAAAAACCAAAGGGTTGCCATCTAATGGATTTCCCAGTTACGGCAAATGCCCGGGTTTCTGGCCAGGTCCCCAGTAGGGGGCGTGCAAGAGGCGACTATGCATTGATGTTTCTCACCCTTTTTTTCTCCCTCCCTTCCCCTCTGTCTAGAAATAAACAAATAAAATATTTAAAAAGAAAGAATTTAGTATATATTAATAAATCAAAATTATTTTGCTAAGTGGTAACAAAATAGCTAATACATTATTGTTATAAAGATAAGTATAAAGATAGATTGATAGCTAAAATTCATAGACTTCTATAAAGAGGAAATATATTAATAGCATTTATCCGAATTGCTCTTATAAGGGAACAAAGCTTGGTAAAAAAGACAACTGGAAATGTTTTGTGAATACAAGATGGGATAACAAAGGCTTGATTATCAGCCAATTCCAGAAAGTGTGAAACCAGCAAAAGAGTTAGATGCATCACCTAAGGTAGAAGAATAGAAGAGGTAGGTAATCTTGGGAAGATGGACAGACGGAATTGGTCAGTGAAATTACTACCCAAAAGGTAGCCAAAAGCTGGTTAAGAGCACTCTACTGAGTACTCCAGTTGCAGTGTAGTGCATGTCTGCACTATAAATCTCTCTTCAAAGACTTCCATTTCTAAAAGCAAGAGAGAGTGATTACCTTGTTACACCTGTTAAAACAAGAATGCTAAAAATTCAGGATAATATATAGTAAATATATTTCTAAGTTTATAGTTGTGTTTTCAAGAAAGCAACGAAACCCCCAGAGGTTAAAATCAAAGCAGAGGATAGAACAGGGCAACAGTGCATTGGGTGACCTAAATCAATGTGGCAGTCTCAGTGATCAAACGGGTTCAGTTTTAATGACTACATAGAGGAGTGAGTCATAATTCTGGACCTAAAAAGAATTGGGAAGGGACATCCCCTCATACAGCTTCCTTATTGAAAGTTTCAAAAAAAAAAGGGGGGCAAACTAACACAGTACAACTCAAAAAGGGAGAAAAAGATGACTCATCTGAGCCTTGAAGTTCAGTAAGGAAAAAGAAAATGTTTCTCCTGAGACATATTAAACAACTCTCTTTAGGTGATGAATTTGTATCCATGCAAGTATCATAATATTGCTGCCACAGTTTTAAAATATGTATACAAATTACCGGGCACTTTTTTCTTCAGAGAGTGGAGTTCATACCCCTGCCTTGCATGGGGGCTGGATTTAATGAGACATTCATAACACAGAGAATATGGCCGAAGTTTTGTGGGTGACTTCTGACACTGTCGTAAAATGCAATGCTGCTTCCCCCTCGCTCTCTCTTGAATTACTCACTGCAGGGGAAATCTTGCGTCGTGTTGTGCAGATACATTAACCAGTTTTATGGACAGATTTTGCATGGAAACAAACTCAAACATCCTGCTAGCCACAAACAAGAATTTGAGGCTTTCTGCCAACAGTCATACAAGTGAGCCTCTAGAAAGTCAATCCTTCAGCCCCACTCAAGTCTTCAGATAACTAAAATTTTACCAGTGCTTGTAATTGTGACTTGATGAGCCATCCCGAGCTAGAACCCTCAGGCTAAACCACTCTAGAATTCCTGAATCACAACGAGGACCAGCTATGTCAAAATTTATAAATATTATGATAATAAATTATAATAAATATTTTTGTTTAAAGTTTCTAGTATTGAATGTGTTTGTTACAGAAAGGAAGATAGAAAATGTAATCTTATATAAAAAATTTTAACTTAAAATTTGAGGCCAGGTTGATAGTACTCCTCTGGGGTCTGGCAAAAGCCAGTCCAAAGCCTGTGTAAAAGACACATGCTCAGGACAGACTTTACATTAACAAAATCACCGGTTAAGGTCATGATGAGAAATTCACACATCAAACTTTAAAATGAAAGTATCTGAGAAAGTAAAAACAACCTGCAGAACAACAAAAAGGAAATTGTTGGCACGCTTCTAGGATTGGATGACTTTGTCAATATGGTACCGGAAGATGTCACTGAGTGTGAAATCACACCAGAAGTGAGAACAGTTACTAAATTAGCCCAGATTTTGCTCAATGGAAATAATGTAACAATGCTGGTTCCTGGAGGGGGAGGACCTGAAGTATGAATGGATTCCCATGACTGATGCCAGATTCTGTGTCGGTTCATAATGACAACAAAATGTAATTTTTTAAAGCCTTTTGATGTCTGGATTCTGTGAAGCTAAGGTTCCCATTAAAGGGGAATGCTTTGAACACACATTGTAAATGCCATTTTTGTAGGTCAATCATGTTTATTTTGGAAGAAAAAGACAGTATGTTCTTAGAAGACTACAATAAAGGTGTTTTGGTTAAAAAAAGACATAAAAGATTTAAATAATGATTATTTGCAAAGTTGATCTGGATATACATATATATAAAATTATATTACAAATTTAAACTATATATTGTTCTCAAGAATGCAAGGAATATTTTTAACAATGTACACAGTATTAGAACAAAGGCAAATTTCAATAAACTTCAAAGAATTTTTATTCTTTAGGTCATATATCTTTAACCATGTCTTAATCACATCAAAAATAAATATTAATATTATACCTAAAATATATACATATTTGTGAAATTAAAATCACTTTTCTAAATATTTCATGAGTCAAATAATTCACAATATATATTAAAATATATATTAAATATTTATCACTACAAATAATTAAAATACTCTATTTTATACTTTGGGGATTGCCTAAAATGGTCATAGTTAAATTTATAAATATAAATATTTATACTTGAAACAAAGATAGACTGAAAATTGACCATCTAAACTTTTGAGTTAAACACATAAAAAATAACCAACGAATACAGGAGAAATACGGTAATGAAGAAATTTTATTAAAAATTAATACCAATCAAAATTGGTTTATAAAGGTAAGGAAGAAAACCCATCTATTCTTCAACATATTTATATAAATAACTTCATAAAACTCAACATGCCATATTCATTTAAATGAAGGATGATGTTCGGCTCAGTAACAACCAGAGAAATTAGTTGTAACACAAGACTTCCATTCAAAAGGATCAGAGAGGTGCTGAAACATTAAGTAGAAATAGTAAGAGCTAAGATTTCAAAGAGAGACATACAGAAGACAGGTCAGCTTTCCTTCTGAGGCCCATGTTCCCCTGGGAGTATTTGTTGATTTTGGGTTTGAACAGGAGGAGCTTGAGAATTCAGTTTTTACCTGGACAAAGGGAAGCTGGTGAGCGGCAATTTAGCAGATATTTGGTAAAAATATTAGCTAATCAATAGTCTTCTCACCTGCACAGTTATGACATTTGCTTAATTCTCATACTTTCTGGGGGAAAAGAGCTACAAAATTAAGTTAAAATCTTCTTGAAATCAGAGCAGGATTTTCGATTGTGCACAGAAAAATTATTGAAATGAATAAGTGAATAAAGAAAAAGTATGCATTTTATGTTTCAACAAGAAATACAAAATACAGTTGGAAAACAAAGATACGATTCAAAATAGTATCCTGAAGTGTCAAAGAGCTATAAATAAATCTTACAAAAACTTACAAGAATGTACCCTGGAAAAATTATTGAACAAATACATAGAAAAAATCTCAATATGTTCATAAATATTACAAAGATGTCAGTTTAGTGCAACCCAAATAAAAATCATATTAATTTGAGGGAAGTGTCAAAGTCGTTCTGAAATTTTCTAATCATTTTAAATACCAAGATGGCCCTGGCTGGTGTGGCTCAGTGGATTGAGTGCCAGACTACAAACCAAAGGGTCACCAGTTCAATTCCCAGTCAGGACACATGCCTGGGTTGCAGGCCAGGTCTCCAGTAGCGGGATCTTAAGTGGCAACCACACACTGATGTTTCTCTTCCTCTCTTTCTCCTCCCTTCCCCTCTCTAAAAATAAATAAATAAAATCTTTAAAAAAGTAAAAAATAAAAGACTAAGATAAGCCAAAGCAATCTTGAAGTAAAATAATTTAGCTGCAGAACTACCATACAGCAATAGTTATTAAGAAGAGAAGAAATTAAGAAAACATGGTGTTAACATGGAGAATAGACAGATGGAAGAGAAAAGGCTCAGAAAAAGAACCAAATATCTGACATTTGATACTTCCATGCAGTATGTGTTTAATAGGTGATATTGGGTTAATTCACTACTAACATAGGAAAAACATGAAATCTAAACTCTAATCTGTACCTATGAGAGGCAGAAAATGTTTCCCCAAAGATGTCCATGTCCTAATCCCAGGAAACTGTGAATATAGTTCATGATTTTGGCAAAGGGAAATCTGACTTCAAACTAGAGAGATCCTGCTGTACCATTTGAGTGAAGCTACTGTAGTCACAAAGGTCTGTAAAAATGAAAGAAGACAGAGAACAGTGCAGAGTGATGTAATATGGGGAGGACTCACATTGCCTTGGCTGCCTTTGCACAGAGAAGGTGTTCATGAGCCAATAAATGAGGGTAGGTTTTCAAAGCTGGAAAAGGCAAAGAAACAGATTCTCTCGTACAGCCTCCAGAAAGAAATACCGCTCTGCTGACACCTTGTTTTTAGTCCAGTGAGACCAGAGTCAGACTTCCGACCTATACAACTATAAGAGCATAACTTTGTATATTTTAAGCCACTAAATTTGTGACAATCTATTTTATCAATCACAGAATTAAATGCCATAGACAAAAATCAATAGTAGAGAATTTATAAATCTAAACCTAAACTTCAAAGGTAATTATGGGGGAAAAAAACCTTCTTTAATATATAATAAAAATACTTCAAAATCAGGATGTAGATAAAAATTTCTTAAATAAGACTTAAAAAGCACTAACTAATGAGAGAGAAACAAAATAAATTGGGCTATATAAATATTAAGTTCATTTTTAATTGTCATTAAAATATAAAAGGCAAACCATAGATTGGATAGAGGTAATTTGTAATATATTTACTGCATATATGTATATTGTATTCAAAGGACTTGACATAAGATATATAATGATCTCCTACATCAATTATAAAGAGGCAGACAACCCAATAGATAAATGGTTAAAATATTTTAACTTTTTAATTGAGGCATTATTGACATACAAAAATATGTACATATTTAATACATGTACTTTGATGAGTTTGAAGATAAGTACACACCCATGCAACAGTCATCATACACAATCCATAACCTTATGACCACCTCAAGAGCTTTTCTCTTTTCTTCTTTTTAAGTAAAATTATTTAACATTAAATCTGTTTTCTTACAAAAATTTTAAAATTTTAATACGATATTATTAACTATATACACTATGCTGTACAGTAGATCTTTAGGGAGTATTAATCTTAAACAATGAATATATGTGCCCTTCCTGAATCAGTGCCTTCCTGATTCCCCTTCCTTCTAGCTCCTGGTAACCTCCAGTCTTCTATTTGCTTCTATAAGTTCAACAATTTTAGACTCCTACCTAGGAGTCTGCACAAAACCAAATGGATGTCATGAATATCTTTGAGCAAAAGATGCTTAAAGCTAAAGAGTGCTCCTGGCATGTTTCCCTTATATAAAGTTTAAAAACATTATAAACTTTTAAATCAGTTATAACTAATCTATGGTTTTAGAAAATGATAGTAGTTATCTTTTGGGGTAGGAGGGGAAGGGAAGAAAAAGTGGCTGAAGTATTGTACAAAGAGGTTTTTGTGGATGCTGTTAATGTTCTGTGTCTTGACAGGTGATAGTTATATAAAAGTGGTCATGTTTTTGCATGCATTTTGTAATCTAATAAAGAAATTCTGAAAGTAAATGCATAAGCTATTTTAAATAATTCAATTTCATGGTAAAATTTCTTAGGAGATAACAAGAAACTACCTTAGCTTGTTAAAAATACTTGACAAAAACTATCAAAATTCCAAAGCCAAAATTCATTTTGAAATCAGGAGCATAAAGAGAAAGCCCAATATCACCAATCCTACTCAACATTGAACCAAAGGTATAACAAAGGCAGTAATATAGATGAACAAAAATCTCTAAAAGTTTGTAAGAAAGTAAACTGTCGATATTTTGAGAATTTATGATGATAGTCTACAGAGGAAAAACAGAAAATAGATAGAAAAAATATTAAAGTTAATCATTCCTGCAAGTTGCTAGATTTGAAATAAACTACATTATTTATACCAGTAAAAAATAACATTTTAAAAAACAATATAAAATGTATTGTTTATAATAGCAATAGAAAACATAAGATCTTTGAACATATCTCTAAAATATGTCTATTCATAGAAATATATAAACTATCAATTAGTGAGTGACATTAAAGAAGATCTAATTATTGATTTTCCAGGTTCTTGGGAAAAACATGTCAGTGATTTTTTATGTCAATTGTTCTCAATAACTGTTTAATTTCAATTTAAATTATAATTACAGGTTGTTTTTCTACTGAAATTTAACAAACAGAAACTAAAAATTATATGAAGAAGTGATGGTCTATTAATATTTGAAATAGTTTTGAAAAAGGATAAATGGCTTATGTTTCCAAATATTGAATATTACACTAGAGCTATATGGCTTGAGAACACAATACTGTCTCTGAGCTAGATGGAGGAACAAATGCAACAGGGAGTCCAGAGAAATTCTCATGTACATCAGTGTGTAATATATTATATGGGGGTGTTTTAGATCACAGGAAAATTATATATATATATATATATTATTGGAAAATACATGTTTATTAAAGCTTATTTAATAAATAGTATGAGAAAATTGCTTATCCATATTATAAAAATAATGCTATCATGTTATCTGTGTGGGTACAAGCAAAACAAATAATTCCAGATGGTTTAACCACATACACATGGATATACAAGGGAAAAGTAGGATTACTGTTGTGAGTACAGGAACCACAGAGTTTATTAAGTACTATTATTATTTATTAATTGTTGCCTTATTTTCCATGCAAACAACTGTACACCTACGTTTGCCCCACCCTGTGTTCTATCAACATGGTCTGTCTGAGAAAATAAAACAAACTACAAAAGTACATGTCATATATTAGTCCACTTTTTAAAGATCTTATTTATTTTTAGTGAAAGGGGAAGGAAGGAAGAAAGAGAGGGAGAGAAACGTCGATGTGTGGTTGCCTCTCTCGCCCCCTACCAGGGACCTGGCCCTGCAACCAAGACATGTGCACTGACTGAGAATCGAACCAGCGACCCTTTGGTTCACAGGTCAGCACTCAATCCACTGAGCCACACCAGCCAAGGCATAATGTTCTATTTATATAAAACTCAATGTATGCAAAATAATTGTATATTATATATATGAATGCATATATACACAGCAAAATTATAAAGATGAGGCATAGGAAGGAAAGTTTTGTGGTTACTGAGAAGTAAAGCTAAATTAGTTTTAATTGCTTAATCTATCATCATCAGATGTAGAAATTAGATTATAACTGGACATATATATTTGAAAACACTGATAAATTTAGCGAGAAGCTATATTTTAATGCTGTTTATAGAATTTTATATTATCCTAATCCAATTATTTAATAGTTCTAAGATGTCAATATTATAATAAAGAAGTCTTAGCTCTTAATAGCTTTTTTAAATGTGTTTCCCTAATACCGTCAATTATTTATCCAGTAATCATTTCTTTTTTCTTACAAAATCTTTTTTTACTTTAAAATTTACTCTTTCCTCATGGAATTCAGGAGTAAATCTTTGTTATGCTAAACTAGTCAAGAGAATATGATTCACCCTTCTAAGTTCTGACTAGGAAGGAGTATATGATGAAATTCTAGGCAATAAACATAAGCGGATCTGTCCTAGAAGCTGAGTAAGACACTTTTTTAAAAGACTTTATTTATTTATCTTTAGAGGGGAAGGGAAGGAGAGAGGGAGAGAAATATCAATGTGTGGTTACTTCTCGCAAGTCCCCTACTGGGAACGGGCCTGCAACCCGGGCATGTGCCCTGACTGGGAATCGAACTGGGATCTTTCGGTTCGCAGGCCCTTGCTCAATCCACTGAGCTACACCAGCCAGGCCTTAAGACACTCTTTTTATCTGACATGCTTCATTGTCATTGTGAGAATATTGAGTTTTAATTGTTAGCATGAGGAGGACTTAGTCAGTGTGAGGGGCATATCAGAGTAGGATATGGAAATAAACAGTCTTTAGTGACATCCATAAGCTGCTCAGTTAACTGACCTTGGAAACACACTGTCTGAGAACTTCTGGTTATATGAACTATAAAATGCTCTTATTAATTAAGCCACTTTGACATGAGTTTTCTATTACTTGCACCATAAATGATACACTGTCACAGTAAATACAACACACTGGATGATCACCAAGATGGCTTCTTCAGCCTGACTTGGGAGATATCCTTTGAAATCCAATCATCAAAAAGATAGCACCACTGTCTCCCAGTCTCTGTAGGAGGCAGTTAGCAAATACAGATGGTTTGATCACACCAAAATGCTCACAGATATTCTATTTTTATACTTGCTCTATTCAGTGCTTAAAAACTATTTTGCCATTTGTTTCGAGGGCAGAGTTGCATCTGGTCTCTCTCATCTATTGTGGTAGTCATGAACAATGTCTTCCCTGACTATTTAATTTGTCTGGTGGTGTTTCCTACTATGCAATAGAGTAGGAAGAAAATGCTGCACTGCCCCAAGAGTCAGAAGCTAGGGATCTGATTTTTAAAATCACTGTAAATTTAAAATCTCCAAAATGTGGCCCTGGATGGTGTGGCTCAGTGGATTGAGTGCTGGCCTGCAAACAAAAAGGTTGCTGGTTCAATTCCCAGCCAGGGCACATGCCTGCGTTGTAAGACCAGGTCCCCCAGGTGGGGAGGCAGCCAATTGATGTTTCTCTCCCTTTAGTTCTCCCTCCCTTTCTCTTTCTCTACAAATAAATAAATAAAATCTAAAAAAAAAATTAAAAATAAAATCTCCAAAATGTATTTATTTATTGCTTCAAATATCAGATTTTCTATTGGGTGTAATAGAGAATATGCAAAATAAATAAAATAAATGCCTGCCCTCAAGGAACTTACAGCCTAAGGAGGGTAGAAAAAAGAGTTAACACAAGTAAACAATTAATAATATTAGTATTGTTGTCCTAGACCCTGAAAGTTAAAGAGCAAAGGGTTATGAGGACATAGGGACAGGAAGGATCATATCCTACTTATTATACAGGGGTGTCCAACTTGCCACCCCTGGGCCACATTTGGCCCAGGATGGCTATGAATGTGGCCCAATACAAAATCATAAATTTGGTTAAAGCTATTTTTTTCCTCATCATTTTTTGTTAGGGTTTATGTGTTTAATATGTGGCCCAAGACAGCTCTTCTTCCAGTGTGGCCCAGAAATGCCAAAAGGTTGGACACTGCAAAAGGAAGGTAGAAAAAGTTTTCTTTAAAAAGACATTTGAAAGGCTCTACATTACAAAGCAGTGGGGGAAGGGACAGGGAATATGCACTGTACAGAAAAGTTCTAGAGGGAATTAAAGCACCTATGTGGTAAGGGAACAGGATACTGTGGGCAGCCCCTTTTTATCTCTAAGTTTCTGTTTTTGTAAAGCAGGAGATTTAGGCTGGACAATTATAAAGCTATCTTTCAGTTCAAAAAAATTACATTATGTTATGCTTCATGCATAGTTCAAATAAGAAGTTATACAACATTGTTAATATTTGCTTTAACTTTGAACTATGAAATAATTTACGAACGTGTATTTACCAAATAGGAAAAGGAGGACAGCTTTTGAAAGAAAATAAGAAAAGAAAGACAGACACATTTTGTAATCTAGTAGCAAAGTGGCACCACATTTGGCTTCATGGCTCATTGGGTCTAAATAGCTTAAGTATTTTCACTCCTTCTAGCCTAGCCAATTCTTCATTGTTAAAAGTCACTAAAGTGGTATCCCTTGGTATTGGAGTTGGAGCCAAATGTTTCCTCTTATTTGTACATTTTGCAAAAGAAACACTTTGTGCTGCTGGAAAGGGAGAATAATTCTTCTAATGGGCACTTATTAAAATAGCAATAATGTCGTTTCCAGTATAGTAGGTCCTAGGAGAACATGATGAGCATACATTATCAGCTTTCTCCTTTGTGTATGATAATATAATTATATTTGCTGAGTATTAATGCATGCAATTAACCAATTAGGGTATATGGTACTTGTACCCTAAATGGAGCCTGCAAACAGCCCTTGCAATTTGGCATCTGAAAATGATTGTAGGTGGGATAAGTGTCCTAATAAAGGCAGTATTTGTTTGCCAAATGTTGTTGAAACTCAACTTTTAAAGTCAAACCAAGTGAATGGATTTTACTGTCACTGTTTTAACTATTTTATTTTAATTTCCACACTAGAAATGCATTCTTCAAAGAATTCTTGCATCCTCACATAATGAACTCACTGTTTAACCACAAATTAGTGCTCTGAAATTCCCAAGAAAAGACACCTTTTGCTTTTTTATATCTTACTAAAGTCATACTGCCTAAGGAAAATAACTTCAGCATCAAAAAATAAACTATGGCACATCACATTAAATATGAATTTGTATCTATTAACTTTCCACAAATACAGTGCCGTGTTCTGGAACGAGTCTTGAGAAGTGAAGGTATTCAAATATACAGCTTAATCTTATCTGATGTATCCTCACTATTCTTTCAGCTTCTCTTACTGCACAGAGGTAATATGCATGATGGAACTGTCAGAAAGAGGAAGAATTTTCTCAGCTGATGTTTGACTATAAATTCAGCTAAGCACCTTGCTTTCTTACCTTTGGGGAAAAGCTCCATAATAACAATGCTGATCCTGTGAACTCAGAAGAACGTTTGCTAACAGGTCAAATGATTTAGCCTTTCACTAAATGGTACCTCTGTAAACCTCTAGGGGTCTCACTTCTTTATCTGTAAAAATGGAACCAAAAAATCAAAATTAGAATAATTCACATAGGGCACCATACTATTTCTAAAAAATATTGAGGATACAAATGCTTATATTTTTAAATTTTTATTCAGATTTTTTCTTTCAATCTCTGCAACTTGGTGACTGGGCACACTTTCTTGTTCTATATGCTGGAAAATATTTTGTAAGCTCTGTGAAAATTTTGTTGGGTTAAACTATTATTATGTCAATGACCCTGAACTAAAGAGAAAGCCAACTTACATAGGAAGGGGAGTGTTAACATAAAAAATGACATCAGTCATTCCCACCCTCAGTTATCTGTAAAAGAGGCTGTATTTTCTCACTTGAAAACAAAATTAAAAAACTCAAGCTTAGAAAGAAAATGGGATGAAAAGAGGAACATGCCCCATGGGCAAGTGTGTTTCTCTGGAGGCCAGAGGAATGGGATAAGGTCAGTGACCAAAGCAAGGTGGGCAAGGGTCATGAACCCACCCTCAGTGTGTTAGTGAGAATGGACTTAATTGTGACATGTGTCCTTTGGTATCTTGTACAAGATTTCTGACAGAGCTAGGCTAACACAGATGCATCTTCTGTGTCCCACAGACCCATAAATTAACAAAAGGAAAATGAATAAAAGAAGAGTTCAAGGAAAATATGCCTAACAAAGGTCTTAGTACGGGGAGCAAAGGAAGATGTGTCTCACCCATTAACCCAGCAGTCCTGAGCCTGGTTCAACAAGGCGGCCACACATTCTGAGCAACAAGCACAACTATGATAGTACAGGACATGTAAGTCTGTGTGTATCAGCTCCACTAGCTGGGAAAAGGAAAATCTTGAGAATGTATTTATCCCAGGACTTAGAAGGGGAAAGGGCGGGGCTCCACAGTGCCCAAAGAAAAAGCTCATTAAGACAGCTTTGGTTAATTGCCTGGCTCCTGTCACATATATAAAATGAACAAATAGAATCTGAAGCAAGATAAGTATTTGGGCTAACATGGGGCTAACACATACCTGCATTTGGGTGTGTCACATCTCCCCCTGGGGGAAACTTGGCACTACTTTTACCCATCAATCAACACATAACTCTCTCACCCCTACCCCACCAACTATATAAGTCCTCAGAACAGAGGACTTGCTCTCTTGGCTCTCTTGACACATGGGAGAACCCCTGGCCAGCTGGCTTTTTGCCACCCAGGTGCCAGTCACCTGGCCTCTTAGCACAAATAAACTTTGCCTGGGTGCTAAACATAGCCTTGTTGATCTGTAATTCTTTACTACGTCCCCAAGAAGAACCAAGTTTCTCCCTTAACACAACATTCCTTAACACAATCTCCCTTAACACAATCATTACAACATCACTAACACTTTTTAAAGCTAAACCACACACAGAATTCCAAAATAGAAAATAGATACAAATCATGGATGAGAGTCTTGAATCTCGACTGACATATTAAAGAAATAAGCCATAACAATCTTAAGGTGAATGCTAACATATATTCAAGAACATATAATCCTTATTATATATTCACAAAATAAGCAGAAGGAAAATTCATAAAAGTATTTTATAAAACTAGTGCAACATTGATATCAAAACCATAGAAAGAGACTATGAGAAAGGATTATTATAGACAAATATTTTGAACAGAACTCTGAATATCCTAAATAAAATGTCATCAAATATATCACTATCTTAATGTGTGTATATATGTGTTTTATATATACTTATATATGCTACATACATATGCATAAAACATGAATTGTCTCAAGATTAAAAAATGATAAATACTTTGTCAGTGACATTGAGAGTGAGGAAAACAGGTTTTCTCAAACATACTGGTGGTACTATAAATTGGTACAATTTCTATGTGGAGAACTGTCAATACATGCTGCATCATAATTCTAAATGCATGACACTCATTTAGCATTTTCTCTAGTCCTATAAATAATCATACATGTTTTAATTGCACATAAGCATATCATTGCAGTATTATTTGTAAAATTAAAAGATGAAACAAACTAAATGTTCTTCTGCAAAAAGAATGATCAGCTAACTCATATCAATAGAGTGAAATTCTGCAGAACTGGTAAATCAAAGAAAAATTAAATGTACTAGTATGGAAAAGATGTCCTGTGTCTAATGGTAACTGAAAGCAAACTGCATTACAGTAGAGGGTACAATACGCAATTCTTCGTGCAAAAGATGCAAATTACATATATCTGAGAATACATAGATTGGCTCTGAACAGAAAATTATTAATACCATTTGCTCCCTGGAAGGGACCAATGTGGTTAGAGAAAAGAGAGAGATTTAATTGTGCCTTTTTATTTTCTTATTTCTGATTCTTTGACATTTGGAGCCTTGCAGACTGGAGAGATTGCCCTTTCCAGGGCTAGCCAATTCCTAGAGATAGTAAAAAGCCACACCAGTGAGCAGTCCTTTCATATGCAAAGCAACTACTCCAGAGCCTAATTCAACTACCTATTTTGTCAGACCTTTAAACTCTTGGCACTATTTCCCTGCTCTGGGAACAAAGTACCAGGCAACCAAGGACAAACCCTGTACCCCAGAGCCCCTGATATTCAATGTAGCCAACCCTAGGCCTGTTTGCCGGTCTCTTCCAAACCTTCCTGTTGGAAAGATGGGTCTTGTCCACCTTTTATCCTCCCTTCTGTTGCCTCCTGGCCAATTCTGGGTGCTTGAGACTACTCTGTAAAGTCCATGGTTTTCTGGCCACTTTACTGTACATCTGAAACTGGCACAGAATGCTACTAAATGTAAACTATTGAAAAATGATTTGGTATAGGCACAAGGATAGACAAATTAAATGATGAAACTGAAAAGGGAGCCCAGAGAAAGACCTCTGTGTAAGGAAACACATATATAAAGTACACATCGGCAGGAAAGGATGTATTCTAGTAAATGATACTAGTAATATTACCAATCAGTATTAAATTCATCATATTGATACTACCATCATATTGATAGTATTGATACTATCACTATAAAATATAAAGTAAAATTAGATGTCTCACATCATTCATAGATACATTCTGAGATTTATATAAGCAAATAAAACTTTTAAACTTTTGGAATAAACTATTGGTGAAAATTTTGATGACATTGGGATGGCACAAATGGTAAACTACAAAGTAATTCATAATAATAATAATAATAATTCTGGTATATTGGGTCACCCTCCACATAATGCAGAGTAACCTTCTGCAGAGTTCTTAAAGCTCAAATGGTCACAATCACTGAACTACTTCAATATAAAGACTCATCTGATTGCTACAAAACTTCCATGAAGAAAACAGGGAAATAAAAGTATATAATATCAATCCTCTTCATATTAATCTCCCAGAAAGGAGATTAATATTTGTCCAAAGCCATACGTGGCTGAGGGTAAAGGAAATAAAAGGTTTAATAATCATAAATCTTTGAAATTCATCTCATGCTAAAATGTAGAAAACATGTAAACCTTCCTATATTCTGGTAATGAACAGCACTACAAGTATAACCTAGTGTTTTTTGAGAGAGAGCTGATTTCACTTAAAAACACATACTTATCTTAAAATCATAATATTTAGCTTCTGAAAAAAATCAACCTGTTATGGTTTGGGACCTTATTAGGAGCACTGCAACTTCATTGAACATCATACAGCAATCTGAAATTCACATTGGCACCAGCATAAGGCGCCTCACAACATTCTTAAAAGCTGCATCTCTACATGGAGAAATTTCAAAGCACAGTGAGCTCTAATAATTTATTATAATATAAAAGAGACTTGAATTGTGCCTGGATTCATCAGATTTAAAACTCATCTTCTGTGTTTTGTCATTTTCCCCCATTAGATAAGACATGCAGTCAAAGGTACCAAACCCCGCCCCCCCCAAAAAAAACTCATTAAAGCACGAGGACCGAAACTTTTATAATCATTAGGACCCTCCTATATTGATTTTTCCTGTAAATCGAACAGATGAAAATATTCAGTACAGTGTGTTTCAGTCACAAATATCCAACAACTGCCTGGTTAAGTTTTATGAAAAGCATTTTTATATCAAATAGTTCAGTCAAAAGTAATCTTTCCTAACTTAATACCTTATGACAGTGATGTCTTTAATTAGAGTATTTTGTTAAAAAGAAAGTTCTAGCTTATAGATTTGACTCTGAGCTGCTTGAAGGAAGAGGTTCGTTTTCTTACCACTTTTCAAGTCTCCCGTAACTGTACAGAGTCCAGATGCATTCAGAAATTCAAAACATGCAGAACTGGCTTTTCATTTACTAAAGAAAATTACTACAGGATATAGACATCCCAAGGGTCTTCTCTTTTGTCTTCTTTTAAAAGAAAATTCTGACCATTTAGCCAAATGATACTCCATTATTTGTATTTTTTAAAAAATAAATATAGCATAAAGTTTTACTATTTATGTAAGCACCTATAATATTCCAGGCCCAAATAGGAGATTATTTATATATGTCATGTCATATAATTTTCATGAGAACACAACAGATTACAATTTTTCATTTTCAGGTGAGAGAACAGAAATGCACTGCATTGAGGAAGAAATTGTCCAATTCAAACTAGCAGGAAACAGGGCTGGGATTCAAACGTTTTCTTTATGATTCGATGGCTTAATCATCCTTAATCATTGTACTTGATACAAGGCTCTCAGTAATGTAGTTATGCATTCTTTATTGTATGTCTGATATTTAAAGCACTTTTTGTTTAAAGGGCAAAAATACTGACTTCCCAAACCATGAGCTTCTCCACATGTTGTCTTAAGCTTCATGCACTGCTGTTCCCTCTATTCATAAAGCTTGTTTTCTTGTTCTGTTTAGAGGCTTCAAGAATTTCAGACATCATAGGTCAGAGCAAAAAACCCTGCCCTGTTCTCTGGTTAATCAAACCCTCTAACTGTTCCAGGAACTGCTGGCTCTCTTCAAGTTTACTGTCAGTTATTGGTAATCAGTGTTAGTATAAAATTAAAGTTAGGATTCTAATTACAAAAAATGTAAGTGAGCATGCTTTTAAATATTGTATATTCAATATATTCTTGTTAGTTTGTTTATATTTGGCTTTATGAAAATCTAACTGGACAAGCAAGCTAATAAATTGTCTATTTGTTCTAAAATATCAAGATTCATGATTCATACACATTACAAATTTATTCTTATTTTTTGAAATAAATTCTAAAAAGGCAGATGAATTAAAACATAATTCTTACAAGATAAAATAAAAGGACTGTTTACCTGGTGAAGATGAGATTGATTATTTTAACTCATATAAATGCAGTACATGTGAGATAAATCTCATTTATTTTTGGTGAATGACTCTTCGGTTGAGGATTAAACTGATTAAATAAAAGGTACATTTTTAATTGTTTATGCAATTACAGTTGTTCCTGTTTTTCTCCCTTTCCCTACCTCCACTCAGCCCCCACTCTCCCCTCCCTAATTCAATCTCCACACCATTGTCCATTTCCATGGGTTGTACAGAAATATTCTTCGGTTAATCCCTTTGCCATCTTCCACCCACCCCACACGGACACTGTCAGTTTGTTCTGTGTATCTATGTTTCTGTTTCTATTTTGTTCATTAAATATGTTCATTAGATTCCAGATATGGGTGAAATCATATAGTATTTGTCTTTCATTGACTGGTTTATTTTGCTTAGTATCATACTTTCCAGGTCCATGGAGAATATTGTCAAAAAAAGGTAAGAGCTTTTTCTTTTTTACCGATTTATAGCATTTAATTGTGTAAATGTGCCATAGCTTTTTTATCCACTCATTTACTGATGGACACTTTGGCTGTTTCCAAATCTTGGCTATTGTAAATAGTGATGCTATAAACATAGGGCTGCATATATACTTTTTATACTGATGTTTCAGTATTCTTAGGGTATATCCTTAGAAATGGAATTGCTGGGTCAAAACTGAGTTCTATTTTTAATATTTGAGGATATTCTATATGGCTTCCACAGTGGCTGCACCAGTCTGCATTCGCACCAACAATGCATGAGGGTTCCCTTTTCTCCACATCCCCGTCAGCACTTCTTATTTGTTGATGTATTAATGATGGCCATTCTGACAGGTGTAAAGTGATATAAAGTGATATCTCAATGTGGTTTTAATTTGCATCTCTCTGTTGGTCCATTTCCATGTTCATACTACTCAAAGCAATCTATACATTCAATGCAATTCCTGTTAAAATACCAATGGCATATTTCAAAGAACTAGAAGAAATATCCGAACATTTTATATGGAATCTAAAAACACTTCAAATATCCTGAGCAATCTTGTGAAAGAAGAACAAAACTGGAGGTATCAAAGCTCCTGGTATCAATTTATACTATAAGGCTTGTGTAATAAAAATAGCTTGGTACTGGCACAAGAACAGACATCTAGATCAATGGACAGAACAGAGAGCCCAGGAATAAAACCACACTTTTATGATCAACTGATATTTGACAAAGGAGGCAAGAGCATACAATGGAGCGAAGACAGTCTCTTCAATAAGTGGTAGTGGGAAAACTATACGGGTACATGCAAAAAAAAAAAATGAAACTAGATTGCCAACTTAACACCATAGCAAGAATAAACTCAAAATGGATAAAAGACTTAAATATAAGTCTCAAAGCCATAAAAATCCTAGAAGAAAACACAAGCAGTAGAGTCTCAGATATGTCACATCACAATATTTTTGCTGATATATCTCCTAGGAGAGGTGTCCAATCTTTTGATGTCTCTGGACCACACTGGATGAGGAGCTGTCCTGAGCTACACATTAAATACATTGTGACACATAAGCACAAAAAAACCCTCATAATATTTTACATAAAAATTTACAAATTTTCTGTTGGGTCATATTCACAGCCATCCTGGGCTATATGTGGCCTCAGGTTGGACACCATTCTTAAGACATTTGAAACAAAGGATAAAATTAAAAAATGAGCATACATTAAATTAAAAAGCTTCTGCACAGCTAAAGAAACCATCAGCAAGACAAATAGGGACCCAATTCTTTGGGAGAACAT
The DNA here is from genome assembly GCA_004027735.1 of Carollia perspicillata. Lineage (NCBI taxonomy): Eukaryota > Metazoa > Chordata > Mammalia > Chiroptera > Phyllostomidae > Carollia > Carollia perspicillata. The sequence continues at coordinate 19,531 of PVKM010009389.1, forward strand.
TTTTACCAGTGATACATCTGATAAGGATTTAATCTTCAGCATATACAAAGAACTAATATGACAACACCAGGAAGACAAACAACCCAATTAAGAAATGGGAAAAGGACTACTAAAAAAAGAAAAAGAGGAATTTATGACAATGATTTGCCTATATTCTAAGATAATCTTCCTAGGATGTTCCCCCAAATTTCAGTCCAGACCTGGAATTTAGAAATTAAAGAAAAGTTAGCCCTTTCACCTCCACCCCCCACCCCCCAAAAAAGACATAATGGAACACTTAAAACAATGAGTGGACTCATTTTATACAAGTTGCTATAAATATGTTCTTCTAAAGCAATTATCTATTTGATCACATGTGCTTCTTTACAATTATTTATTTCTAATCAACAGTGTAGTTCTTGCCACAAAGATATTATTTCTTGAATTTTTGGTGCACTCTAAACTTAGGGAGAAAGTTTCCTCTCAAAAAATTTATATTTTGTGCTAGTTCAATACAGTGAATTTCAAATGCTCACATTTAAAAGTTCTGCCATTAAAACATAAGATTATCTGATCTGGGAATGTTTAAATTTTAACAAAATTTAAAGCTTTACCCCACTGCAAATTATTTCACAGAATGGGGTTGGGATACTTTAAAAAATTATTTCAAAAATATCTTGTTGCATTGGGTAAAGAAGTTTTATATGCATTATCTTTTCCAATTCTCATAATAACTGTATAAGGAAGTTACCATGTTCATTTTAGAGATGAGGACTTTCCACTGTACAATAAAGTATTTGCCTAACCCACCACCAATGGCAAGTCTAGAATGCCCTTTAATTTAATCAGTTAATTCATTAATTCAACAAAAAAGAATTTGCCCACCACTCACCATATGTGAATATGGTGAACTTCCATTCATCCGCCCTCCCACATTTTATAGCAAACATGATTGGTGGGGCTGAACATACTTCTAGCTACAGGGATGGAAACTTAGTGGGCTTTTTCAATCAACAAAGTCTCACCTTCTCTGCGATTGTTAGTGTTTCAAGTTAGTATTTATAACCCTAGCTCATGTCAATCAATACCCATAATGACTGACTCAGGTGTAGCCACCCAGACTTTTCAATAAAGATAGAAGCCATGGATTTTTAAGTAATATTTGGGGAAGAGATTCCAGGAATCTCTCCGAATGTAAAACATTTCTAAATTTCTAATCTAAAGTTTCTAATCTAAAACATGAAGCTTTTGTTTTGTTTTGTTTTCCTGGAGCAGGTATTCATTGTTGATGGAAACAAAAAGAAGGAACTGACACTTGAAGAGAACAGCACGAAGCTAAAGAACCAAACAGGACCTTCCAATGTCACAAGTTGAAAGTGCTGGATCAGACTGATCCTGATGGTCACCGTACTTTTAAATTTGCAAGTCATTTGGGCTAGTTAATTCCATTCATTGTTTAAGCCATTTTCTTTTGGATTTTTCCATACCTGCAACTTAAAGTCACAAACAAATTCTACAATTGGTGTTATCTCCTCAGATTTAAAATGTCACTTCTTCTTGTAAATAAAGTCAAGTAAAAACATTGTCTAATTTATAGATACAGGATTTTTAATTCATAAAGATGGAATGTTTGATGTTTTATTGACTTAAACAGTATATCTTGTTACTGATTTTTTTTCTGACTCTTTGCAATAAAAGACATGCTAAGCAGCAGTTTCTGACAAATGAGATCGTAGATAAAGAAAAAAATCCCAGAAGCCCCTTCTGCTGTGGTTAAGGAGTAGAGATATGCAGAACCTTAGTTTCTTCCAATCAGTCCTAGGGATCACAGTTGGAAGTATCTTTGTCTTGAGACAGTTGCCAGGCAAAAATTAACGCCCAAAGCTGAGGACAATTGTTTGGGTTAATGACAGAATAACTGATTGAGGCTGGTTCGATGCATCTATCCCTCCTATTTAGAAGGTCCATGGGTGAATTTTGCTGGGTTGAATAATAAGTACATGAACTAGACGGCTGAGGTATAACCCAGCAGGATAAAAGAAGCCAAATAAAGGCAGGAGTGACTTGTGTTTGGAACGGAGCCCTGAAACCTGTCAACATAAAGTCGGGACGCAGAAACCTCAGAACTCTGATTACAGGGCAGAAATTTGCATCTTTAAATTAAAATGTAATAGGTTTTCATGAATTGAGTAAACAGATGTCATGCATATTTCACCAGTGACATACACATGTCAACATGCAATTTCAATGTAGAGAAGGCAGAGTAAGTTGAAGAGCTGAATTTTGAGAAATCTTGCATTGTTTTCTGCAAGCCCAGAAAACAATGTCATTGAAAAACTTCAGTCTCACCCTTCCCACTAAGTTTCTCATGGCCAATTTTAATATATGGACTTATATTTTTGTATATCTGAGAGCCAAGTCCTATCATTCTCTTCCTTTATCATTCTTTAACTGGAGTCTGTGAAGTGAGGCAGGCATTCCCCTCGACATGTTAAGCTTTAGGTTGTGTTTGCACTGGATCAGATGAAGGAAGAAGCTAGTGAATGGCTATGGGCTGGGGGTGGTACAGCAATAAACCGGAATAGAGTATGGGTGAAGCACAACATGTGAAGTGAGAGGGCCAGGCTATGATTTCAAACAGGTGACAAGAACTACTTTTTGAAAAGTTTTCCCTAACAACTAAGGAATTTTCAATGGTGTCTTAAAAAAGCATTTAACCAGTGTAATCCAGAGAGTGACAATCAAATTTTTATGTGAGAGAGAACAGGTTTACAGTGGAGTTAAGGATATGCAAGAGTAGCTACCCTCTCTAGCTCGTTATTCAAACACCATTTACCTAGGGTATGTGGACTGTGGAATCAAACCAATTATATCTCTCTGGTGCAACATATGCATATAAACAAGGAAATATAAATTCATAATATTCTTGGAGCTCAAAATTGCTCAAGGTTTCTTTGGTATTTTATCTAGAGTGCTTTGCCAATTTGCAATTTTACATTACTTTGCACATTTGAAATGTAAATTTCAGCTCATAAAATTCATATGGCATATAGTGTGATTCTATCCATTGATCTGATTCATATTACTTTCCTGGAACTAAATTTTCCCCTCACATATTTATCACAGAGATTTTTAAATAACATCTCACACCTGAGTATAAGCACTTTTAAGAACTTGCTTTTAAGTAAGTGACAGGATAATCTAAAGTTAAGTTTTATTATTGTTTAAACAGGTATTTCTGTAATACAACACTCCCCCCAAATAAATATTTTTACTTGAGCACACAAATAAAAAATAAGAAAGGGATATTATATTTACAAAGTTAGAGCATGTGCTTGTTGCTTTTTATAATAGTTGTTAAATTAAAATTATTCGCACATTTAATTACCTGGAGAGAATGTTTAGTTGAAGGAAGCATGGCATCTTGTTGTTGGAATGTATGTCTCTCATGTGACATTTATTATCAGGTATGCATAAGTCCTTCTCCTAAGTATTGTGGAGTCGCAGCAAAGGAAAGTACATTGTTTATATCATAAGAGAGGCTAAAGGAAAAGAAAATCATTGTTATTACTATGACAATAAATGAGTACAGAGACTTCTACAAAGCCACTTAGTGTAGAAAAAGGTAGCACCTATGCCAGGCTGCTGGGCCTTAGGCATGAATAAGAAGTCATCAAACAGAGCCACAGAACAAAATATGTCAGTGGAGATAAACAGATGGGAAATGAATGTCAAGTAAAGAGAAGCAGGAACTGTGGCTAGGTCAGATTGGGGGCAGGGAGGCTCATATTTTGAAGGATCACGGGAAAGTGCCAAAAGATGAGACTACAGTGTTGGGTTACACAAAGGTCATGAAGGATCTCGGATGCGTGGCCTCGAAATAATTCTCGAAAGATAAATTGAGCATTCAGGAGGTGGAGAAAGAACAAGACTTGAGATGATAGATTTTTTTTTTTTAATGTTGAGGTTATTGGAGGGGTAGAAGTAAAATAACAAAGAGTTACGGTCAAACCCAAATAGCTAAATTGCTGGTGATGCTAAAACTCAAGACCTCGGGAATCCATTACCCAGAGAAGGTGAGATAGGATAATAAGAAGAAAATCCTTAGAGATCACAAAGACTCACAAAGCTTTATCAAGATTTCTTAGTCCGTTCTGTAAACAAAAGACCAACTGAAGTTGAGTAAGTAGTGATGACATAAATGCATAGACTGAGTGAGCCTGGAAAATGGCCAATCAGATTTAACTTATACTTTTTGAATAAATGAAGAACTTCTAAATCAGTAAATCAGAGGCAGAGGAACTTTGGTGAGTCTTATGGGAATCATTATAAGACAAACGACTGCAAAAAATTAGCATGTCAGACATAAGTGATAATTTCTCCTCAGAATAAAGAAAATCCACAAAGGAAGTACAACATTAACATAGTTTGGTGATCATTATATTTTCAAATTGTACAGAAAGTTAAATGTTATCTATTTGGATAGTTTGATAAATCTATTATACTAATTAGCATTCTCTCTGACATGTGACATTTGTAACTGCACATCATTTCCAGTGTTGTAAAAATATAGAGTAGATGCTCAATAAATATTTGCAAGTTGAATGAATGCAGGACTGAATGGGCCTGTTTGCCTAGATGGTTTCTGCAAACTGTAGTAAATTCAAAATATTCTGAGATCTAGAAACAGAGTATCTTTTAGTACAACCTACACTTCCATTAGCTAGTTTTACACCATGATCTTTTCAGTTGATATTGATGTTATAATTAATTAAAGAACACAAGAGTGCTTTTAAAAAGTTCCATTTAATGTTATACTTCCTAGAGGCTGAACTCAGCTACAAACAAGGAGGGTTCAAGAATTACTGTGGTCAATGTGCTGATGGCAAGACTGATATCCTCTCAGTGAATCTAGCCTTGTCTAATTTGGTTACAACCTAATGGATCTCAAAGAGGGCATACATTCCTTTCCAAGAATAAAATCCACCAAGATGATATGACTGTAAATAGATATAAGTGCTGCTGTCAAATCTCTAACACCTGGAAGATCGGGTTTATTCTAATCAGACAAACTCTTCAATTGTTAGGACATTTGACATCATGATATGTACCATCTGATAACCCTAAACTAATAGGCTGTGAAGTGTGAAATGTAGTAGAAAGAGGATAAAAGAAAATATAATCTTTGGATGCTAGAAATATGAGGTTGCTTGTATCCTGGCTCTGCCACTTACAATATTATGATTCAAGATATTGTTTCGCTTGTTCTACCAATAAATATTTCCTGAGTGCCAAGCAGTTCTCTAGTCTCTGCACATGCAGCAACAAAAACATAGTCTCTGCCTTCAAAAAACTGACATTCTTAGGGAAATAATAGACAATGAACAGTTTAACAAATATAATTTCATAAAATGGCTACTGCCATGAATAAAAATACTGATAGACATTGATGCATATGGTGGAGGGAAGTAGATGGCAAGAAACTTGACAAGCAGCAAGACAATTGTATCTGCCCAACAATGGGTCTTTTTTAGCCTAAGTAGGTACCATTTGAGATAAAACGAGAATAATGCGAAGTCAATTACGTGAAGTAAACAATCTGATTGTGTTTCTTTTCCTGTAAAAGTTGAAATTATTATATCTACTTTTAAATACATTTTGCAGATTATAAAAAATAGAATAGAAGGCGAGTATTGTGTTGGTTGGCATATATTAAGACCTTAAAAATGGCATCATCTTACAGTGATATTTGCAATAGTGGTTGATGATGGCAGGACTACTAGTAGTTAGCACTTAAAAATATATCTCGAAGTATTATTATTACTTGGAGAAGTAGGTCAGGGCAGCAGCTTATTTGGAATCCTTTTTCAGATCTGCAGTCCTCTTTTTCAGAGTTTCTCTAGTATCTGGGATCTTATAAACACTCGCTGGCCTCACAATGGAAACTATCTTCTTTATCATGTTCTCATACTCTGAGCTGACCTGATTGGTTATAAAGGTGATGGCTTCATCTTGTTAAACCCTGTATTGATCTGGCTCTGTGAAGAAGATTTATGTGATAGAATTACCCTTATTATTGGATCCTAAATGATTAGCCCTCCAACCATTCACGGGCCTTTTGTGGGCAAACTTTCAATACTGCAGTTCATTTTTATCTGCAGTTCATTTGTTTTGTGGTCCATAGCACATTTTTTTAAATGCAGAGGGCAGTCTATGGTGGTAGAGAGAACACATGTTTAAGAGAACTTGAATGTTCAAAGAAGGGGAAGAGCTAAGAAAATTATAAGAACTCTGGATAGGAAACTACAAGGAAAAAGCAGAATTCAGTCATTCAAAACTGCATGTGCTTGCTCTGCACAGTACTCTTAACAATAATGAAGTAATATTTAAACAAGGATATAAAAGCTTTAATATATTTATGAAAATCAAAAGAGGGCCATCATGGTTAACTGTAACATTTTAAGATTAATTGTTAGTATTCAATTTTGGAGTCTGAACTGAATTATTCAGGACAAGAGAAGAGTGGCTTTAGTTCGACCAGCAGTGGTCTTCCATCATTGTAGAACATGCCCATGTCCCCAACAGAGCAAACTCCTTGCTTATAAACTATATATTCAAGAATATAATTTCAATGAATGGTAAATTAATAGTTTGCCTGCCATGCTGATGTTCCAAGGCTGAAGACCTGACTCTAGAGTATTTTCTTTTTATTTTTAGGTAAACTAAGGGTAAAAATGTCTAGTCCCAGTGAAACCCAGATAAAGTAGCATCTGCTTAGCTTTTCACAAAGCCAGAATGACCCCCTCTGTCTTCTTCATTTTTGCTTATTCCCTGATTTAAGAATATTGTCAGGTACCTAAAAGGCAATCATAATATTGAGTTTTTTTAATGGAGTAGTTAGGGGTAAATAGGAGTGGAATTCAGTTAGTGTAGCATTATCCAAAAAAAACCCCAGAAGATTTTAGTGACTATGCAAAATGAGAATGGTTTACACGACATCAGTGTAAGCTGGCGGGCAAGGAGAGTGGACCGAAACGTGCATTCATGAACAATGATGACTTCACTGTACAAGTCAGTAGGGAGAGTAAACCCCATTGAGTGAGCATGCGTACCATGTGGCCATCACATTCAAAATGACAATAAGTAGAGAAACAAATCTGCATCAAATTTTGCATTAAGCTTGAACATTCCTCCATACAAACTATTTGGATGATTCAGAAGGCTGCAGCTGTGGGCAACTGGTGATTGGCAGCTTTATCACAACAATGTGCCTGCTCCTGCATCATGTCTCATACAGAGTTTTTTGGCAAAACATCTGATCATCCAGGTGACTCAGACCCCCTACAGCTCAGATTTAGCACCTTGCAACTTCTGGCTTTTCCCAAAACCCAAAACCAAAATCACCTTTGAAGAGAAGACATTTCAGATCATTGATGAGGTTCAGGAAAATATGGTGGGGCAGCTGATGGCAATTTGGAGAACTGTGTAAAGTCCCAAGGTGCCTACTATGAAGGGGACTGAAGTCAATGTCCTATGATGTTTCTTGTATCTTATATCTTCTTCAATAAATACCTTTTTTTCATATTACATGGCTGGATCCCTTCTGGACAGACCTTGAAAATATATACATTCTAAAACATATATATATATATGTGCGTGTGTGTGTTTTAGAAAACCTCCTTTGAATGAACTCATTTAGAAATTGTCCCAATTCAATATGCACATGATACGATAAGATTATTCTTAAATTTGAAAGAAATCAAATTACTGACCGAAATCACAGAAGCTAAATATAACATCTTAAATTTGGATAATATCTTTAAAATCCTCTGATTTAGAGCCTATCCCTCGCTGCCTCCCACAGATATCCATGTCATTTCATTTCAAGTTCAAATTCCCTAGTTTTATTTGTTTCGCTCTTAGGTCATGGTCATAATTACTCTTCAAAATACCTGGGAGGTAAATTATGACATTACTTTACAGTTGGGTCTGAGAAAAAAGAGATGTTACCTTTGGAATCAAAATTAACATTTACGATTGTGAATTTCAGGCTACAAAATAGGTCAAGAACAGAGAAAGTAGCCATCAAAAAATAAATGTTTTAAAACACCTTTTTAGTTTTGTTTGAAAAATATCATTTATATATAATATCTTTTAAAGCTAATGAATATAGTATGAGAATTACTGTGGCCAACTTCCATTTGATTAGCAAACAGCACACACATGAGGAGTAATCTTCACATATTGTTGGATAATATTGAATAAGCAATATGAGACATAGATAATATATTATATAGAACCATTTATAAAAGATGTAAAAATAAGTAAAATTAAACAATAATCTGTTTTCATGGACATACATGAGCAATACATCTATTTTAAAATTGGCTATAAAATGATAAAGAAATTAAAAAGCAACCCTGGCTGGTGTGGCTCAGTGGATTGAGTGCCAGCCTGCAAACCGAAGGGTCACTGGTTCGATTCCCAGTCAGGGCACATGCCTGGGTTGCAGGCCAGGTCCCCAGTAGTGGGCATGTGAGAGGCAACCATGAATTGATGTTTCTCTCCCTCTTCCTCCCCCCATTCTCCTCTCTCTAAAAATAAATAAATAAAATCTTTAAACAATTTTTAAAAGCAAAATTCAAGATAATGGCCACTTCATAAATCACAGAAACAGGAGGATGAGATAGAACCAAGAATAATATTAGAAAAATAGTATTTCTTAAGACAGAAAAATTATAATTCAAGATGGTGACATAAGAGGATCCTGAACTCACCTTCTCCCAAGAACACATAGAACCTCCAGTTACATATGGAACAACTTCCTCTGGAAACCCCTGGAACTGTCTGAGCAATGCCTATACTTCGTGCAAAGGAGAGAAGGCCCACATGGAAGCAGGTAGGAGAGGCTGAGACACATTCTCACCATAAAGACATTCCCCACCCTGCCCCTGGGTAATTCTTCCTGAGGAAATCTCAAAACCAAGAGCTTCTCCCTGAGAAGCAAAAGGATTGAACCCCACAGCAGGCATCTCAAACTTTTAAAACCTGCACCTGAGAAACAAGCTCCCAAGACATCTAGCTTTGAAAACCACCCGGGCTCATGTGGAGGAGATCCACAAAATAAGGAAAGACTCTTAAAGGGCTCAGGGGCTAGAAATCATTCTCCCTGGGGCCCAGAGCAAGGGGGCCATCTAGACGTGCCATGTTGTGTGTGGGAGAAGCTCGCTTGCTTACTTGGTGTGTTGGTCTGAGAGTAGGCATCTCATTTGACACATATATGGGGACAATGGGGGTACTATCTGGGACAGAGAGGGGCAGGAGCCACCTTTGTGCCTTCTCCCCTCCTCTGCTGGCTTCTGATCACCTTTCTCTGACCAGAAGGAGCTTGTAGGGGTGTTTTACTCTGTTGCTCTGGTTTTTGCAAACTGCACACTTCTCCATCCCTTAGTACTGGTGGCTATAGGGGCTTAAACTTGTGGTCACATAGGACTCTATGTATATTTTTGTGTACTTTAAATCTGCTGCCTGAGGGTCTGGCTTCCAATAAGCCTGAATCTGTAAGCTGAATGAGATCTTCCCCTTTGGGGCACAGTTGAGGGTTATGGAACACCCTCACCTACTGGGAGCCCTTAAAATCAAACATGCAGGAGGACTTCCAGCCAAGATAGAGGTGTAGATAGACACACTGTGCCTCCTTGAACAACTAAAATAAGGACAACAACAATTTAAAAACAACCAGTACTGACAGAAAATTGAACTGTATGGAACTCTGACAACCAAGGAGTTAAAGTAGACACATTCATCCAGACCGGTAGGAGGGGCGCGAAGTTGGGCATCTGGGTGGAGAGGACTCATGGCAAAAAAAGTGGTGGCTGATGGACCCAGAGAGGTGGTGGATTGTAGAGGGGCATGGTGCATCTGGTCCCACATTCACAGATAGACCAGGTGAAACTGGAGAGCAAGACAGACCATGCAACCCAGGGTCCCAGCACAGGGAAATAAAGTTTCAAAACATTGATTGAAAACACCTGTGTGGATTGAGGAGCCGGGAGAAATGCCCAGCCTCACAGGAGAATTCACTGGAGAAACCCACAGTGTCCCAGGATGTACACAAACCCACCCACACAAGAATCAGCCCAATTTGCTCGTGGGAAGTGGGAGAAGTGACTGAAATCTGGCAGAGAGCAGAGCAAGCACCATCGTTCCCTCCCAGACCCCTTCCCCACATACAGCATCACATCCCAGTGAGGTAGGTTACCCAGCCCTGGTGGACACCTAGGGCTCCACCCCTCACTACATAACAGGCACATCAAGACAAAAAAAATGGCCCAAATAAAAGAAGAGATCAAAGCTCCAGAAAAAAAAACACAACTAAGCTACAAAGAGATAGCAAACCTATCAGATGCACAGTTTAAAACACTGGTGATCAGGATGCTCACAGAATTGGTTGAATTTGGTCACAAATTAGATGAAAAAATGAAGGCTACGCTAACTGAAATAAAGGAAAATATACAGGAAACCAATAGTTATTGGAAGGAAACTGGGACTCAAATCAATGGAGTGGACCAGAAGGAAGAAACAAACAGCCAAGCAGAAAAGAATGAAGAAACAAGAATTCAAAAAAATGAGGAGCGGCTGAGGAACCTCCATGACATCTTTAAACGTTCCAACATCCGAATTATAGGGGTACCAGAAGGAGAAGAGGAAGAGCAACAAGTGGAAAGTTATTTGAACAAATAATAAAGGAGAACTTCCCCAATCTGGCAAAGGAAATAGACTTCTGGGAGGTCCAGGAAGCTCAGAGAGTTCCAAAGAAGTTGGACCCAAGGAGGAATACACCAAGGTACATCATAATTACATTACCCAAGAATAAGATAAGGAGAGAATCTCAAAAGCAGCAAGAGAAAAGGAGAGAGTTACCTACAAAGGAGTGCCCATAAGACTGTCAGCTGATTTCACAAAAGAAACCTTACAGGCAAGAAGGGGCTGGAAAGAAATATTCCAAGTCATGAAAGATAAGGCCCTACATCTAAGATTGCTCTATCCAGCAAAGCTTTCATTTAGAAAGGAAGGGCAGATAAAGTGCTTCTCAGATAAAATCAAGTTCAAGGAGTTCATCATCACCAAGCCCTGGTTTCAGGAGTTGTAACTGCACCCCAGGAATAATAAGGCTGAGTGAGCGACCTTTGGACTGTGAACCACTAAGGAGACAAAGCTTATCTCCCTGGCAGGAGAGCTGCTTCTGCTTCATCCATCTCTGGCCCCCAATGCTTGGTCAGTTAGTCAATGATGGGTAAGACCCCTCAATGGGGGGCAACCTAAGCCAGGCATGACCACTTGGGAGGCCCTCAAGGAAGGACTAGGGGGGCTGCAGCAAAGAGGGGGTGATAGACCCTCGCTCCCTAGCTATTCTGACATAGTCCGAGTCCCCATTTCAATCTGGGAGAAGTGCTTCCTGGCTCTAATCCACTTAAGGCTAAAATTCTGATGGAGGGCGGTGCAGCCCTCTGTGGGCCAGAGTGGGTTCCAAGGTGATCAGGCATAAAAAGGAATTAGTAAAGTCCTGTGAAGCCTGCTTTGCTAAGAGTGCTCTCATTCATATGATAAGGGTCTGAGCAGGAAATGAGTATGTCTCCCAAAGTTTTTGCAATCCCCTTACCTGACAGACACTGACTCAGTTTAAGCTCTCAGATTTCTTTGAAATGTTATCTATTGTTTGATCCTTGCTGCCTGACATGGATTGATGAGCTTTACCTGTATTCCTATGTGTTAAGAACCTAATAAAAGCCATTGAGGGAGGGGCTCTTGGTCCTTCTCCTTTGAGAGATCAACCATCTCTCCTCCCCAAGCAGATCACGTCTTGGTAGTTTTATTCTCATCTGTGGTGGACAGGGGGCTCTGCATGCAAAGTTCCTCCACACTTATTATATGAAATGTTAAAGGGACTTATCTAGGAAAAAGAAGATAAAAAACATGTATAGTAAAATGACAGCAAACTCACAATAATGAACAACCACACCTAAAACAAAAACAAAACAAACTGAGCAAACAACTAGAACAGGAACAGAACCACAGAAATGGAGAACACATGGAAAATTATCCACAAGGGAGTTGGAGGAGCATAGAATAAGTAGCGTAGATGGTAGAAAATAGAGAGTGGGAGGGCAAGAATAGTAAGGGAAATGTAGAGGCCAAGAACTTGTAAGTATGACACAGGGACATGAACTAACGAGGGGGAATGTGGGTGGGAGAGGGTGTGCAGTATGGAGGGGAGTGAAGGGGGAGAATGGGACAACTATAATAGTATAATCAATAAAATATATTAAAAAAACAAGCAGGTCTGATGATCACAAAGGATTGAGATGCAACCAAGAGTTACCTCTTACACAAGGCCTCTTCTTCAAGCCTAGGAAAAGTGGCTGTTTTAGCTAATGCACAGAAACCAAAACAGGGCTGAAAGCAAAATGAAGAAAAGGAGGCATATGTATTCAAGATAAAACTTAAAAAAAAACCCTTAAAATTAGACAATATTCTCATGAGTGTTTAAGTTATCATACATATCAGTTATGTATAACTTACTTTATATATTTAAGTTACTTTACATGTCTAAGTGACATGTATGTGATGTATTTTATGTGTTAAATATATTACCTTTTGTAATCAAATATTTTAATTTAATTTAAAAATTAATAATCATTTAATATAAATAAATTTGAATTATTTAAATTATTTAATATAACTTAATTAATATAGCAACTCACATAGGTAAAATTAATACCTGATTTTAAATGTACCTAGGCACATTACAATAATTAAAAGGGATTTTAATGATACATAGTTTAGTTCAACAAGTTTCTAATTGGGGACTCAAAAATATAAATGAAATTTAGCCTTTTCTTTATCAATATACAAATTAATGTCATAAGACAAGAGAGGAGTTCATTTCTTAAATGTAGGAGATTTTTCTCTGTGTAATGGCAAAAGACCATATGGGAAAACACAATAATATTAACTTATTTAATAAAAAAAATACTTTATTTTTATACTTTTCTAATATATTGTACTCTCCAAAAATATTTCTACAATGTTTCTAAGCCCTGAACTGTGATTTTATAATTAATAATTAATGAAAATAAAAGTAAGTCCTCTTTCTGATAACAATTTGACCTCAAATTCTTTGGATTTCAACCACTGCCTCTTCAAAAGGGGGAGCTCAGTTTGGGAGAGTTCATCCACCTCTAAAGTTTTGTAATCTAAGCTGAAAAGCCCCAAGTTTTATAGTCTCTCGCCCTCTCTTCATTCTCATATGGTGTTCCAAGAAACTTTTGTCAGAGTTTGAGTCTTGCTTTCCAGAACGAACCAAAAGTTATGAAAAGCATATCCATCATTATATAGCTTTGGAGGACATAGTGTTCTTCAGCCACGTCTCATATCAACACAAACGTCTTCATACCTGTGCTAGCTGGAGAAATGGACCAGTCAGCACGTGTGGAGCAAAGGATGGGCTCACACCTGTTTCACGTCTGTTTGTTCTCTTCACCTTTCTAATCTAGTATTTTCAACAACTTCTCTTATATGCCTATTAGTTGTTCCTGTACAAAGCAGTGTATTTCAAGTGTACTTTACTTTCTGGATAATTTGAGACACCTTTAAGTGAGAATAAGAAATTATTGTAGTCTTCTCCAACAATGGTAACTTCATAATGTAGAATTGAATGTCATGTTTCACCAGAAGGGCACATATGTGTGTGTGTGTGTGTCAGCTGCACTGATGCATGTGGGAGAGAGACAAAATTTTATTTCACATCACATTAGCAATTTATATACCAAAGTAAAAGATATAAATAATACAAGATATAACAAGCAGTCTCATAAAACCAGAGTGATGAGCTGTTCTCCTGTGTTCTTCTAAGTTTTTACTCTAAGGAAATAATCCTTACTAAGAGCACATTCCTCTCAGATGCTGCTTGGCACGTTCACAATGCTATCACAATTAATCTTTACAAATGTAAAAACCAATTGACATTATTACCAGGAGAACAGGATTCGACTCTGCAGTTCAAGTAGCTTTCTCAAGGTCAAAGGTCGTATTGACAAAGCAGTGTTTTTAATGTAGGTCTAGGTCAAAAGTACCTGCTTTCCCACTGATTCTGAGTTTGTCTGAGCAAGAGTCTTTTTATGTTTTTGCTTATTACCTATGTGGCATTTGGATATTTAAAAGTTTAATGTAAATACGTTAAGAGGAATAACTTTCATTCGCAATATTTTCTCAATTTATTACAGTTATTTTATTTCTAATGTCCATGGATTGCATTTTCAACAAGTTGTTATTACTAATCTCAAAACTCTTGTTAATATTTCTATTTATGCTTGGAAATTATTCATGAAAAGAAAATATTCGTAGAGTTACAGAGCTCTCTTTCATCTGCCGATCAGAGAAGGATGACTTAATCCAGCTTTAATAAATATAATAGCATGAAGTTGGCACTGAACTAATTGTGAAAAAGTGTTATGGTTTTGTATACAGACATTCTGTGTTCCTGCTCCCCTCAACAGACTGTCAGCCCCCTGGGGACAGAGACTATGTCATTTCTCTTTGTGGACCCAGTGCTTGGCAATTTGCACGGCATGTATGAAATCTTTAGAAGACAAATGATTCACTTAATACCACTGAAAATGCTTTTGAATATTATCTTGATTGAGGGAAAGTGATACTATTGTATGTAATTGTTAAGTATTGACATTGTGAAGGTTCCCAGCATTAAGATTTGGTAGAAATAGAAAATACTAGGTAATACTTTAACATTTCTGTTTACACTTTTTCCAATGTTCTGTGTAGTGTTTTTCAACTGCCATTCCCCTGCTTTGATGGGTAATCCTATTTGTCACCTTCAATAGTCATGGTGCCCAAAAAGCAAATTTTGGGTGAAACACTAGTCTTGATGTTGCTATAAAGGGCATTTTTAGATATGATTAACATTTAAATCAGTAGACATTGAGTAGAGTAGATTACTCTCCAACAGGCGGATCTCATCCAATCAAATAAAGGCCTTTAGAAAAAAGCCCTGGAAGTCCCTGAAGAAGAAGAAGAAATTCTGCCTCCGGACTCCCTTTACACTCCAGGTACAACATCAACTCATCCTTGCTTGTCCAGCCTACCCTGCAGATTTCAAACTTGCCAGCTCCTGCATTTGTGGAAGCCAATTCTTTAAAATAAATATATATAATCACTAATAGGTTCCATTTGTTTTTTGTTTTTCCCCGGTTGGAGAATTTCAGACTTATATACCTGCTCTGAAGGCGGTATTTTATCAGCCTTAGGCCCACTCCTTTCTGTGCCCGTCATTCGGGACAGGAGCAGTGACTCTCTGTAGTCACTGCTATAGTAGTGCAGTCTCTTCCATTCTTCTTTCTTATGCTTGCCACCCGGAGAAGAAAATCTCCACCTGTTTCTGTCCCAAAGTATGATGGGAATTATGGGACACACAGACTTCTCTAAACCAACCTATTAGAATTAAGGCAGGCCTAGGATTTGAGGACAAGCTTCATTTCTCCCTAACTGCACAGCCCTGAGTAAATGAACCTGGTTTAGCTGTTCTGGAGACAGGGTTTGTATAACCATTAAGATAATACACCAGAGGTAAGGTCCTTAGCACAAGGTTAAAAGATATAATCAATATAATTATTGGCTATTTCATCCAGTCAGGAGAATTAAATGCTAGTATAAAAGTTCTTTATATTTAATTGCTACTGCTACTTTTATCCTCCCAAAAATCGATTGCTACTGACATTGCTCTCATTTTATATAGACATTTTTCAAATGCATTTATAAAAGATAAAAATAAGGTTATGATTCAAGTTCAGGACTGTTTTCTGGAACAGATAATATGATGAAAGAGTGAAAAATCAGAGAAGATTCTAGTGTGTGGGGATTGTTTTGGTCGAACCTACCACATTGACACAGGTAATTAATTACAACCTAGGTTATATAGTTGATATTGACCGAGGACTTTCTGCCCTGTTATAAATTATGTTTTAAATATCTATCCTAACTCCTTCTATTTTAAAGGATATGCCAGCAAATCAACGGTATTTTCTTTGGTGCAGTCAAAACGGTTTTCAACTCAATCCGTCTTCCCTCTTCTCTAACATTTATCACCACGGGCCAGGTCTCCACAGGCTCTGTAGGGCGGAATGGCTCATACAAAACAAGGTTTAATTCTGCCTTTGGCTCATCTGTCTCCACATGCAGTTACCATCCTTCACCTGCCGTGATCCAAAATCCCGCAGAAAAAATGCACTGGTGTGATTGGTCTCCTTTATGCAGGTATCTCAGCCACACTGCTGCTGTAGTCATCCCTGCCTTATATCATGCCTCAAATGTGATGACAGGAAACAGGAGCAAGGACATTTATCACAGATACTAAAGGGATCCACTTCAGGACTGAATGCTACAATTTATGCATTAGTCACAATAAATCTCACCTGTTTACTAACATCTGAATTATGCTTCTAAACTTCTGATTTTAAATCTGAGACTTTGTGAGAAGCTGCTTCTCTCAACCTGATGAAAACCGAGGTCTGATATCCATAGTTGGCTCCCCACCTATCCAAAAAGGAATTAACCCTTTCTTTCTTACTAAATGAATACAGGTTTTGTTTGGGTGGTCAGGGATCTACCCCGGAGTATTTACTACTTATTGTTCTGGATGGGAAGGGGCACACAGTGAGATGAAGGGGGAAATTCTTAGGAAGTGTCCCTTTTTGGTAAAAGTGGAGAGCTATACAAAGAGAAGCCCATTTAACCCCTGCCCCCTTCCTTCCTATTTGGGATGGTGTCCTGTGAAAAGGTAATGCCTGGAGATATGTCTGAAATATCGGGACTATGAACAGGGACACTACAAATCTCCTTTCCGCATGGTGAAAACATGCAATGTCACTGGGTCATTCATGTTACTGTTAAGTGACTGTGCCAAGACTGAAACTTTCTAGTACACATTTCTTATTGAGTAATATAGTGTTTATTTTTTTCAGGCCTGTCTCAGTCAGAGATTGTGTTTCTCGCTGCTGAAAGCTTGTCACTGATGAATATGGAATCTGGTTTTCTCCTTGTACCTGTTAGGGATGGGACATTAGTTGGTGGATTGATGCCAGAAAATAGCTTAGCTAGACAGAGCTGGTTGGGAGGAGAAAGTCTGAAGTCCCAAAGGAAAAGGAAGTGCCTGAGGCTGTGTCATTTTAAATCATAAATCACATCGTTTTAAGCAAAAGAAAACAGTGTTTTATATAATGTCCAAGAAGTACCTTTGAGTCTTGGAATGAGAGGCAAACCAAAAAATCTCAGAGAATCTCCAGGAAAAGAAACAAATATCAGAGTAAAGGTCAAGTAGGAAGTTAAGTAAATTTAATGGGAAGGCTTTGGTGCCCGAAACTGTTAGTTATTGGATTTTTTCTACCACCAAAGGAGTTAGTAAATG
>PVKM010009390.1:0-36991 GCA_004027735.1 Carollia perspicillata
GAGAGTTCAGAAGTTTCTTTTTAAAACTAGACATCTCCTTTTGTTACTCTCTTTGAAGTCAACGTTTCTTTTCATCTCCGAACACCTCTATGTCTTCAGCTCTTTGTTCACGTGTCTTTTACCTTGAACCCAATACAAACACTGGAATGAATATTAAACTCAACCATTCTCTTCCATGGGGCGTTTATTTTTCATCAAGAACGCACCACACGGTTTCCTGAATCTTTGGGAACAGAGAAGGATCTTGGAGTTATCAATTATCTGTAGAGTTTTTATTGGAAGGCACGGACCAACACCAGGCCTACCATTGTCACAGGCTAATTTGAGGAGGCCTTTGCTTGGGAAACCAGAAGTGCAGCCAGTTTTCTCGTGCTTCCTGGGACTTGTGAGAACAGACTTCGAAGCCCTAAGTGGACCTAGCGAGCCTAGTAAATGATTCTTTCTCCATATCCTTCTCACATTAAAATTTTGTTATTTTTATTGTATATATTTTATAGTTATTTCCTTGATTCCATGGTAGTTCTGCTTTCAGTGTTCTCAATAGCAAAAAAGTTCATGTTATAAAAGTTTATTGCTAAT
Source organism: Carollia perspicillata (assembly GCA_004027735.1). Classification (NCBI taxonomy): domain Eukaryota; kingdom Metazoa; phylum Chordata; class Mammalia; order Chiroptera; family Phyllostomidae; genus Carollia; species Carollia perspicillata. Next base: position 580 of record PVKM010009390.1, read on the forward strand.
CAGTAGCCTCAAACTAATAATACACAGATACAAATGGTGGTGAGTCATTCCTAACAACCTGTGCCACCAAAGGACAAAATAGTATACGTTGCATGATTTAATAGCATGAAAGACATTCTTAGTTACCTTAAGTGGTGTTTCAAAAAAAACCTTATTTAATCAGAAAAGGAAGAACTTTACATGCAGGTTTTGGCAATATTTCAGAATAAAAGAAACAAAACACCATTTTAAGAAGTGCTTAGGTGTTGCCACAAGGTGGAGCAAAGAGACCAGTCATGCTCGGTTGTCTCCCCTGGAGAAGCTAAGGACGGTTAGGAGGGGAAAGGGCATGTTTACAACTCAGGAAACTTGACACGTGCTGGTTGTACTTTCTTCAGAGGCCAAGTTCCTTCCTCTTCTCAAGAGAGCAATGTTTCTCTTCCCACCTCCTCTTCCTTACCCAACATGAATCTCTCTTTCTTCCTAAACTTCCCTGAAAGACAGTATTTTGTCTTTAGAAGTGACCAAGCAATATGTACACCCCACAGCCTGCAACTTCTCCTCTTCACTCATAGGACATTTTTCAGTTGAGTCCGTGAATATTTTCATAGACCATGAACTACCTATACATTATAACCTATACGCAATGATCCCAATAGACCATTTATCACTGATAAGGTGTTATGCATCGAATCCACATCCTTCCCTACTTAACTGGAGAGACTTGAAAGAGTAAGAAAAATGGTAGGTATATCAAAGCTATTCCACAGGCTTCAGCTTGCTGTAGTTGGACGTGCACCCTTATAAATGCTTCAACATTTTCCATCTGGGCTGTCAGCACACATGGCCAGAGCAGGGCAACATTGGAGGAAATCAACCTGGAAAATTCCCTGCAGGGTACTGATTTTCCCTTTTTCAGAGAAAGGTCTGGGCACGAGAGGAAAAGTCCTGCTGTTATTACTGAAAGTCACATTCTTTGGAGAGGTTGCTTTCCTACTGACTTGAAGTGCTGAGATTTAGCAGCCCAAAAAAGCACTTAAAAAACTTAATTTTTCTGGTAAGCATTACTCACTCCCAGGACAAGTTTTTCTCTGTAAGATGGTCATTAATCAGGTATGTTCCTCAAAGTGTCATTTATACATATAACTTTTAGGTGAAAGAGCGGATTAATACATAAGCAAGTGTACTCTCCATTCACACTAGTTTTAGATTGGCCTTAAGTACTGGTGCTTTAGGTCGTGGTGGTCAGTACTACAGTTGTTGCCCTCCACAGAGCTTTTGTTTTTAATGACTGTCATTGTAGGTACTGAGAGATAAACACCAAAAGAAAAGCAGATCAATGTTCCCCTGATTAAAGAAAGAGGCTGTTGCATTTGGGGAAGGTCTTTGCAGGAAGCAGAATTCAGGTGGGCCATGGATATCGAGTACCTCAGTGATTTAACACACAAGGTCCACAATTCTAGGTTTGCAATAACAATTTAATAAAAGCTATCATGCACTGAGTGCTAAGTTGTGCTCACGGACGACACAACCATGGCACAGATAGGTTAAACAACTTGCTCCGTGGGTTCGCACGTCCTCTCCCACTGGGAGCATGCAGCCATGTGGGTCTAGAGGGTACAAGGGCCCATGGCACACTGTGTGGGCTCCAAAAACACTAAGCTATAATATGAAGCAGAAACTTTGGGCACTGGCTTTTGTTTGGCTTTGCTAAAGAAACAATTGGTCTTTTTCCACGGCGAGATAGACAGAAAGGGGACGCAAAGGTAACCTTCCACACTAATAAACCATAGTGCCACAGCATAACCTCCTGTGCATGGGTCCTTGGAATGCTTTCCTGGAGATCCCATGGAAGGGCCTGATTTCCACCAACAACACATACATCACAGTTATTATTGTATCACACAACATACCTGTTGTTACTGTAGATGTAAATTGCTTTATAATCCAAGGCATTTCAGATCTGCAGTCATTGACATCTGTATTCATAGAACAGAGACAAGTACATGCGAAAAGATGGAAAAATGCTATGAGGCCCCCCAAAATCCCACACTTTATAAGTATATACAGAGTCATTCAATGCAGAGGCTCAAATCCTTTTCAATTTTGATAAACCCAAGAACCATCATGGCCATGCAGTAGAGCTCATTGGAAATGTTAATGCTGGTGATACGGAGTGATAAAGAAAATCTCCAATGACACTTGATTACTGGTTCCAGGAAAAGGAAACATAAAATGATGTTCAGTAAGATTTTTGTTCAATTAATTATGTTTGAAACCAACAAATAATACCTTAAGGCATAGTATTCTACTAGAACCCCAAACTCATCTATTCATAACAACATTCCCTGAAGGGTGAAAATAGTTGTGGTTGATTGTATTCTTTACTTTTGTAAGATGGGACTTCCTGGAACAAAAGTCCTGAGCACCATGGACTTGCCCAGGTAGAGCCGATGCCTGCCGGGCACACAGTGCCATCTCCCAGAGTGGGGCTGCCCACAGGAAGGGACCTTTCAGGGTGAGTCCAGCTTCCAAGATCTGGTTGGGAGGCAGGGCTGATGGAAACTGGTGTTTCTGTCTACCGGATTTCTATCTATTTTACCATAATAGACGTAAAAACTATTTAATATGATTCACATATTAGCAATAAAAGTCCATAAATTATTTTTTTTGGTTAAGAGCTCAAGGTCCAGATGTGTCTTGCCAGCATCTGATATTGTTTTAAAATTTGGACTATTTTAATCAAGAATTAGAGGTCTTTGCTTGAAAAGCAAAAACATATAAGCATCTTTCCCTTTATTACTTTAAAACATCTCTTCTAGTCTAGAATGGATGATTTTAGTAGTGTAACTATGGTTGCAGAGGAAGCAAAAATGTGAAAACACCCTCTTAGCATTCTGCTTTGTTTCACCTACTTACCCTGAACTCTCCAATTCTGGAAATTGAGCACTTCTTTACAAATAGCGTCAGAATATCAGTCAAAGTCTGTTTTCTTCTGCTTCTCCCCACTGGTCATAACTCTCTAGCTGTAAAAAAAGTTAAATGATGTCACCCTGGGAGTTTAGGTGGTAAAACTAGAATTAGAAGGAGAATTCTTATTAATATATTTGTTCATATATGACAACCAGGAAACACTGCTGTTATGCTGAATAACAAGTCTGGAATATGTAGGCCTTTCCTCTCTGGAGAAAAACACATGTTAACGAACTCTAGGGACCTGCTTGCTGCTATCTATCCATCCCTACACCATTCACAGAGGATACACTATGGAGGAAAAGGGAAAACAGTGTAGGTTCTCAAGGCATTAGAGTCTGTGGGGAGACAGACATTCATAAAACTGTATAACAAACCACAAAGGAAGCACTCTATGAGTATTTTAGTGCCCCGTGGGGGAAGCAAGATGCTCTCTAAGCAGAGAGTGGGAGAGAGGGGAGAAGTGGGCAATGGGAGAGGACAGTGGTATAGAAGTTAAGATCTCTAGTTCTGGAGTCAATTATTTATATTCCCTGTGCCTTTTCTAAAGTAGGAATAATAACAACAAGACCTTCCTCTTTGGGTTGAGGATTAAATGAGATCATGCATGGAAAAAGATGAGCTCAATGCCAGTATATGGTTGCCCTTAATAAATGGTAGTCAAAAAAAATTTTTTTAAAGGGGTTATATTTCTGTAGAGGTAGAGACACTTGAGTTTGGTTGGAAGATGGCTAGGTAAACAAGGATGAACACATTTCTGACCGAAGGCATATGAAATACACATCTGAAATACATCTGAAATACAAAAGTAGATGGAGTGGAATCGTTCAGAGAAAAACAAAGTGTTCGTAGCAAGTGAAGTACAGAGAGGAGTAACGGGGTGGGAATGGGTTTACACTACAGTGACAGTGGGGGTTGGTGCATTGCCACATCCTCTCACAATTAAGAGCAGGAGATGTCAAGTAAAAGAGAAAACGTATGTGTCTGCATGCCTAGCACTGTCTGGCCATAAAACAGATACTTATACTAAATATGAATTGGCTTTATTTAAACATAGTAGCTATAAATTTCAGGCCAGTTCTCAGGGTGCATCTTATCTGACCCATCACCAGCATTTTTCATACATGATCATCCCTTTCACATTTTCTTCACTAGAGTTTCAGGATACCATACTTTCTTATTTTCTTCCTACCATATTGTTAGTTAGCTGTGTCAGATTTTCTTTAAATTCAACAAGCTAGTGACAAAGCAACTATCCCTTTAAGAAGAATATACCGTATAAATCACTATGGAATGTTGACATTCCCTTCTTCTGCAGAGCCTCTCCAATGAACTGCCTACACACAGCTCTCTCCTGTCCTATTGGCTACTCTACCACCCCACTGCCATCCATTAACTGCTGACTTTCTTGTTTCTTGTCCCCTATATTCTGGATCCTCCACTCTCTTCCTTTGACTTTACCTGAGGTTGTCTGTCCTGCCAAACCAAGTCATAGAAAATGTAATTTAACAAAGTCAAAAGGATTAACTGATGAAGTGGTCCCATGGAGTGAAGCTGCAGAATGATTTCTCACATCGTGGGCTTCTCACACCAGACCAATGTGCCTGGGAAACTAGTAGTTGGCTGTAGCTGGAACCTAATCTCAATAATCGGCCGCAAGTCTGGCTGATCTGTCTCTCCCGTATGAAGCCACATCCTAGGATATTAGAAGATTTATAATATCTGTTGTTTAAGCTACCTGCTCTTCAAAACACACCAGTCCAACCTCTGCATCTGCCTCTTTCATCTTTTCCTGACTTTGACCCTCTTGCTCCCTCTTCTAAGGATTCTTGTGATTATGTTGGGTTCACTAAGATAATCTCCCCATCTCAAGATTCTTAACTGGATAGTATTCACAAGTTTTGGGGATTTGGACATGAACATTTTTGGGGGGGGGCATTATTCTGCCTACCAAAGTGTTTTATAATGAAACAGTCAAGTCTAATGTTCTGTAGATCCATACTGTCTGAGAGAAACCACAGGAAAGCTCTAGCTTTTCACAGTTAACCTTTCATTAAGCAGCAACCATATGCCAAGCTATATATGATTTATTGAGGATGTAAAAACAATAATAATCATAAATACCACAGTTACCCATACGTGGAGTATTTTAATTTGCCAAGCAATTGAGATAAATTATTTCTAAAATTTCATGAGAATTCTGAAATGTTATATATCTCTATTTAATAGTCACAGAAACCAAGACTCCAAATGGGTCAAACAGCAAAGACTAGAATTTGAACTTGAGTCTTCTCACTCCCAAATATAAGCCTTTGAACTAATTTACTGCCTATTCCCCTACATTTTCCCTCAGGATACCTGAGGGTTTTTCCTATAACAGGAAAGAACTACTTTCCTTTATTCATTTAACAACTCACTGTGTGTAGATGGAGAGTGGGATTTAACAGTTCTGACCTCGTTCTCTGGTCTACATTGGATATGAATTTATTATATCATCACAATTCTTTTGTCTTGCTTCCTTTCTTTAATTTACTAGAAGACAAAAATATAAGTATTTCTTTTCATTTTCTTCAAAGATTTGAATATTAAAACCTTGTTGTCCTGAGGAAAGGAGAACACAACTTCTGTTGCTAATGAGCCAGGTTCTGTGTATGCTGTGCTATAAAAACTATTCAAATAAGATTTGAGTTCAGAAAGAGTGGTTTGGAAAAGAAGGAGATAAGGAGGAATTTCTTTTTAAACTAGAAAGAGCTGTCCCTGGACAGAGGAGGTGAAGATGGTTTAATAAGATGTGTCTGAGCTAAAACATTAGAATCCCAATTAGATGGGACATCCTTCTGCCCCAATGAATGAGCACTCTTTAAGGGAATTGGTTTGATTTATAGACAATAAAGAAATAAATTTTTCTTGAACCTAAGATTTATAACCACTATATTTAAAGAAAATTAACTGATGTTTATTGAGAATTTGATGTGTGCTCACAACAATTCCAGGCATTCTGATGTAATTAAACACAGGATTCAGTATCTTTTATTTGATGTTTGAAATTCTAGATGGGAGCTGGGAGTGATAATGCAGGAAACTACAATTTCACTTCAACTGGAATTTTACTTCTTGCTTATGTTGAAAAGATTTTGCCTGAAGATCTGAAATGTAAAAATTGAGAAAAAATTATTCTTCAATTAATCAAAGTCATTAGAGTTTTATTTGTTCCCTGTGTGGGCTAGTGTGCACTATTGAGAGAGATTGTAGGCTCTGAAGAGAAGAGTGCAATGCATGAAAAGAGGATTAACAAAGTGGGGATTTGAGTATCAGTGTCTGTTATGGGCTGAATTATGTCTCTTCAAAATTCATATGTCAAAGTCTTAACCCTCAGTACCTCAGAATTGGCCTGATTTGAAAATAGAGTCCTTTGGACAGACTCGAGCTAAAATAAGATCATTAGGGTGGGCCTTCATCCAATAGGGCAGACACCTCATCCAGTGGTATCCTTATGAGAAGAGGAAGTTTGCACACACACACACGCACACGCACACACAGAACTCCACGTGAATATTGAGGCAGAGGTCGAGGTGATGTGTCAGCAAGCCAAGGAACACCAAAGATTCCTGAGAAACCACCAGAAGAGGAGGTAGGAACAGCACAGATTCTTTCCACAGCTCTCAGAAGGAATCAGCCCAGCTGACACCTTGATCTTGGACTTCTAGCCTCCAGAACTGCAAGGCAATAAACTTCTGCTCTTCAAGCCATTCAGTTTGTGGTACTTTGTTATAGCAGCCTTTGGAAACTAACACAAAGCCGAACCCTTTAGAGAAGTATTGGACTTAGGGAAATCTCTAATAAAATTTCTATAACCCTGCTCCAAATCATCCTATTCAAGTGTCTAAAACCTCTTTCCTCCTTTCCTATCAATTTTTTTTTGTTATTACCATTCCACCTGTGAAAACACCTTAGACCTTAGACCTTAAAATTTGAGATGTAAGTCAATGGTGGTATACAAAACCACCAAGTGTTCTCTGTGTAATACCAGAATTACTTTACAATGCTGTAATGGTTTCAGGGACATAAGTCTTGGAGCTTAGGCAAGCTACAGAAACAGCAAAACATGAACTCATGTAAACAGATAGTATCTTTAAAAAAGCTAACAGCAAGAACAATGCTAATTGGGCTGTTAAAATTCAGAGCAACTAATATTTTATAATTAATCTGTAGATTAATGTAGTGATGTCACTGTTTTCTTTACAAAGCCATGAATTACTTCAAGAAAGAAAATATGGATTACAGTAATTCATTGTTTTGTATGAGGGGATTATATTCATTCATGAATAAAATTAATAGCACCTAAGTAAGATTTTCTAAATCTTGCTTATAGAAACTGCTCAAGCAATTCTACTTAATTTCTGAAGATAATTTGGCTTACTGGATGGTTTCCAAGCTAAATGGTATGGAGGACAAAAGAGTTTCTAAAATGCAAATGTTAAATTTAAAATAAATTGACTTCTTATTCCTGAATTATATAACATAGTCAGACTGAAGATAGACATGAGAAAATATAAAGATGAATAAAATTTTCCCTAGTTCCAGAAAGTTATGGTTTATTGAAAGAGATGAATAATTGTAACCAAAGAATTACAAATCATAGACATCAGTGCTGTGGTGGGGCTGGGAGCAGCTGTGTGAGGGTCTCTCAAACGACACTTCAGTCCACAACAAACTCAATGGTCTTTCTTTCAGTTTGGAGGATACCATGTGAATGATACTCATCTAGCTATATATCCCCTTGGTCTGGGGACACTTGGAAAGGATCTACAGTTCCTCAAGTATGTCTCAGGTTAAATTATGCATTAGCTGCTAATTGTGCTCTTGCAATGGTTTTTCCTCATCTGACTGATTCTTCTTGGAGGCTAGAAAGACAGGTATGATATCCATATTCAAGTTGGACATTGGTTCAAAACTTGGCAAAAATTCGGAATTTCTTCCAGAAAGGATTATACTGATTAAGAAGACTCATCACTACAGTATTATGAAGACAACTCTAAACTATGTATGAACTTAGAGGTTAACTATTGCCATATATAGTTTGATGTTTCTGCCCTGTGATACAAAGAACTCATTTGTGTCATGTTCTCTACCATTTGAGCTCTGATACTCACATGAGACCAAACTTTCTCCTCTTGTTCCTCCTGCAGTCCTTTGCCCTAGTTGCTCATGCCACAGAATTGAGGGTCATTCTGGTTACTTCTTTTCCTTGAGTGTTTTCCATGGTAAGCAGTTTTCCATGACTGTCTTCCATTTCTGCCATTTCTGCAATCAAGGCACCAAGTGATCATTGTTTTTGCATTGTCATTACAAGGATGTGTGCAGAGCGTAGAGACTTGAAAGACAGAAGTGGGGTCTCTCTTTGGAGCATAGTACAAATTTGCTTACAGTCTTGGAAGACAGATACAGTGACTCCCTCCAGAGAAAAGGACAGGCAGGTTTAACGCTCATAATTTGCTTTGGGTTCCCTGCACTCAGGCTATTTTTTCCCCATCATACAACCTACTGGGCTTGCAGGTGTCACCTGACACTTCTTTGTGTCACCATGTGGACACAGAGGCTAAAGGAACTGGCACAAAAATGCAGATACTCTGGCTATTGCCACTGCTATGAGTAATAAACAGTCTTTTGTCTCTGACTCAAGAAACTTGTGTCTTCTATTAGCATCCATGAAAGTATGGTAGGCTAAATTGTTAGATCACAAGGAAGGTAAAATCGCCCACCTTTTACAGTCTCTGACGTTTTTCTCACTCATGTATTCACCCATCCCCCAAACTGGGCACTGAACTTCATAGAGTATTTCCCATTCAGAGCTCTATAATTCTTTTTTTCCCCTTTGAAACCCAGTTGCTGTAGCTGCTTAATATCTTCCTGAGTCTAGCCTTGCCCTTCTCTTCTTCTTAATCAGTCTTCAGTGTTACTGCTAGAATGACATTTTCTAAAATAATAACTTTAGACATTCTCTTGATATAATCTTGCATTGGCTTCTCCAGGAAGGTGATGATGTTAGATAATTGCTAATTGCTTAGAGTGGCATCAAAGTTTTAATTAATCACTCCCTTTATTAATCCTTCCATCTTGTTTACCGGTGTCCCCAAAGTACGTACTACTCTTTAATCTCAGCAAATTATGAATTCTTCAGATTTCTAACACATTCCATATTGACATTTTTGCACATGCTAGAACAACCCACTAAACTCCTTACCCCATTCAAACCCAGGAAATATTAGCCACCATCAAAAGTCCACTAAAATTCTCTTCTTAGGACATTTCTCCTGACATTCCATCTCCCAACGTGACTTGGAAATAGACCTCTTGCTTCCATAGCACCTTAAGCAGCTCTTCTAAACTGTATGTTATTGCATCATAGTTGGTTTGCTCACCAATATTGTCTCACCAATATTAAGAAAGAAAGCCATATCTATCTGATTGGAGTTCCCTATGTTTCCAGAAAATGTAGGGGCTCGTTAATCCTTCTGTAGATATGTGATTGAGTATACAACTGGTGAGGGAAGGTGAGTGTGGATTTCTTCTGATAAAAGATATACGTAAGTTACTAACATGAGGGGTATTGATAAAGTTGTCTTTGGTATACGCAGTATGTAGATAAACCTTTCCTACCTGTTATTTATGATAATCGCTGACATATTTTCTGTACAAGAGTTATAAATATCATCAAGGAATTGGCCATTCAAATTCCTTAACCTCTGTTGACACAGCTGGCCCTGATCTATGTTATTAACTTTATGCCAGTCAGTTTGAAAACATTCAAAACAGCGATTGCAACAACGTTATGTGAATGAATCCAAGTTTAATGGTAAAAACAGGACTCTCCTTAGTTGCATTGCTGGGAAACCTGAGAACTGCATCTGGGAAATGTACAGAAAAAAGAGAACACCCCAATCTGCTCCTGTTTCACATTAGAGGGGAAAAAGCCATTCATTGGAAACAGGACCACTCTGCGACAGCCTCTTAGCCTATTGAAATGCTCCTTTGCTTCTTCCGCGAAGCTGGCCCTACATCCCAATGAGGGCAAATCAAATGAAGCAGAATGATATCTTATTTGGGTTGGGCCTGCCAAGTGAGAAAAGGCAAGAAGAAACCAAAGAAACTTATGATTTCAGATCCAGAGGAACAAGCAATGCCCTTCCCTCGCCTCCCGCTTCTGTGTGTATTTTCATAGCTTCTCAGTTTCAGTTCGCTGGTAGCCCCAGGAATGAATTCCAAGTGGGAAGATGTGTGTGGGTGAGGGACTCAGAAAAGCGAACTGCCTTGGGCTCGCTTTTTAACCTAGGAGGCAAGTTCACTCCCTTCCAAAGGCCAGATCTTCCCAGGTATCAGCCCACAGACACACATAGCATGGTACCCTCCAAGCTTGGGCAGCAGGGGGATCCCGTAATGAGCCGGTGTCTCCTCCTCAAAGTGCAAAGAAAAGGGGCTGGGCAGTTGTCCCTCAAACAAGGAAGCTCCAACCAAGATTTCTAGCTGAAACTAAAAGCCTGTTCTCTAGAGCAGGGGTGGACACGGGGACAGATACTTCCTCTACGAGACACCTTTGAAGTCACCCCCTAGTAAACATGCCTCCTGTCCAAGCTGTGCACACACACTGAGTTACCACCCACAGCTCTACTCCTGCCACCCAGGAGAGACCCCCGGGAAAATGACTCCCTCACACGGAGGATGAAGAAAGGAACAGCAGGGATGCCCATGACCTCCTGAGACTGGGCACCAGGGCCTGCGGTGCTGGTTTCCCACTGCCGCAGAGAGCTGGGGTTGGAAGGCTCTGCACCAGGTTTGAACGGGCATATTTTTGAAGTCTTTTTTAAAGGAATATTTATAACAGGAAATCAGGTTAGACATTCCTGAAGCTAGCAAGAGCTTGTGAACACACTGTCCTATCCTCCCTGGACATGTAAATGCAGTTAATTTTTTGAAAAAGGACCCAAATACTTCATACCTTTACATTTAACCTGAGCCATTGGAGGAATGCAAACATGGATTTGGAGCCAGGCCTCTGGTAAAGGATTCCCATATGCGGGCCACACAAGGAAATTCCTCCTTGCTGCCAGAATTTGTACTGCAGAGTGAGCTATGAATAGAAAGTTTGTGCATGGTTATGAATATGGATAAAATACATCACTCGTGGCCAGGGAATGACAAGTCAAATTGAAAACACATATTTTGGATCACACAATATTTTCAAAAATATATTTAAAAGAAAATAAACACAGATTGTGTGTGTTCATTTACAGCTTGAAGTACCTTTGGGGAAAAGAGACATCAACACATTTTCTGTCCAAACCGTTTGCTTTTCCTTGTGCCTTTTAGCCCAGAGCTGGACCCTCTGGGAAGGAACAGGGGTCTCGTAGAGTGCATGGTAAGTAGTTTCACTGGCAGGCATTATAGTCTCTTCCTGTAAGAGACAAGGAGTTGAGTCTTTGAGTGTGTCCAGAGAGAGCCATGTGGCCTGGGGAGATGTGTTCGGCTCGTTCCTGTTAGTATTTGTTTACTGCCCCCTCAGTCTTGGAAGGCTTCTGCTGGCTTATGTATTTTATGCTTTCATCTTTTCCCATGCTTAATTACTCATGAATGTTGACACTATCTATGTTGTTAAGCATCCAGATAAAAACGGGAGATCTGCCATTTCATGTCACACACAGAGGTCTGGCTGCCAGCAAAATGAAGAAAGGGGAGAAAGCAGTGTTTATGTGCAACCTACGTTGACAACTACTACCCATTACAGCAAGACTCCCCTCCTCTGCAGGTGATCCGGCCTCCTTACATCGTCTTCATAGGCCCCCAGAATCACTCATTTACATGCCACCCAAACATACCCCTTGGGCTGAGTAGTTTACTTAACTTCCACTCCTCTCTTTTATTCTTCTTCCTTCCAGTTAATTTTTCTTGCTCTTTTCCCCATCCCCTAGAGGTCCTGGGACCTGCTGTAGGATAGCTAATTAATCTGATAATTCAGTGGGTAATTGATTCCAGGTGGCATGTTTCCACTTACTACAGATACTCCCATTTTTCATTTCCTCTCCTACTCATGATCTCATCTTGAGAAACTCCCTCGCTCAGAACCCTTAGCTGCAGCAGCATGAATCATAGGATAGTCTTCTATAGCCAGTTGTGTCGTGCATTGACATGTGACCCAAGGATGGTAATTCATTGTCTGACCAGCACCCTATGACATCACCTGATACAAAGGACTCTGCCCAAGTAGAGGTGTACTGTGCCAATTTTATTATTTCTCAGGAATTTGAATAAGTCTACCAATTGTTACCATCTAAATTGGCATGGTCATAATATGGAACACAGAAAAATGGCCTTGAGTAGCAAGGTGTATGTCTTTCAGTACTCAGGTTCAGTTCACATGAGACCCAGCTGTACTTTTTCTGATTTTTATTTTTATGATACCCTGTCCCCATACAGGAACTTTCTTGGGAAGCAAAACAACACTGAGGAGAAAGGTTAGGCTCTTTCGGGGTTGGCCTCAGTCCTAGGAAGGAGTCCGCCTTGTCCACGTCAGCTTTAGCTCTGCTGCAACAGCAAGTGACAAAGGCTTCCCCAAGGATTCTTAGAATAGTTGAGTTGGAGGAAACACTGGGGCAACTGCCCGAGTTAAAAATCAGTCTGTTCCTCATTTTCCCTTTTTCAAAAATTCTCACCCAAGGATATGCTTATTAATTAGAGAGAAAGAAAGAGAAACATTGATTCATAGAGAGGTATCAATTGGTTATCTGTTGCCTCCCCTATGGGCCCTGACTAACTGGGAATCGAACCCACATCCTAGGTATGTGCCCTGACTGGGGATGGAACCTGCAACTTTTTGGGGCACAGGACGATGCTCCAGCCAACTGAACCACCTGGCCAGGAGGAGTCTGTTCCTTTTTTTGGTGAAAACTTGAAGAAGTCAGTTGATGACTCATGAAAGTAGACAGGCCATCTGCATAACACTCCCTAACTCCCTATTCTTTTTATAATTGTATCCTCACACACTATAATATCAATTGTTGATTACAAATTAACTTTGCATAAGTATTAGGTGTTCCTCTGCTGACTCGTGGCAATTTTGTCCTCATCAAACACCTCCAGAATGCAGAGATAGTATTTTCTAATTTGTCTTCTGTAGCCTTTGGCCTAGCTATATTCCTGCGAGTGTTGAATAAAAGTCATTTTAAGGTGGTGAGGCCGATGCTAATGTCAATGTGTGTGACAATGATGTTCATAAGCTTTAAACTTAAGATGTGTCACCTGCAATTTTAGCATATCACTAACTGATATTCTCTTATGTTTGTTTTCTGCCTCCCCTGCTAGAGAATGAGTGCCCTGTAGACACAGACTTGTTTGTTACTGCTGCATCCTGAATGCTCAGAACAGACTCCTTTTCCTTTTTGTAAATTTTTCAACAGCTTTATTGAGGGATAATTGAAATGCAAAGAACTGCACATATTTAATGTGTATGATTTGATGAGTTTGAACCCATGCCAAGACCCTGGATACCTTCACCGTAAGTAAGGTAATACGCATGACCAACTTCTCCCAGAGTTCCTCGTGTCCTTGTGTGTGTGTGTGTGTGTGTGTGTGTGTGTGTTGTAAGGGCACTTTCCATGAGAGTTACTCTCTTAGTGGATTTTGAAGGGAACGATGCCGTGTTGCCAACTGTAGGCACTATGTTTCACAGTAGACCTCCGGAACTTGCTCACCCAGCATAACTGAAACTTGACACCCACTGAACAGCAGCTCCCCATTTCCCCTACTGCCAGCCCCCGTGACTTCAATGTAGTAGACACTTGACAAATATTTATTGAATGAATGAATGCTCAAAGATTAAAAAAAACTTAGAAGAGGAAGCAATTTCCTCTCTCATATCCGAACTCTAGCATTTGGTCTCCTGCAGACAGAGTGCTTTTCTCTGTGTGGTGCCAGGCCTACTTTCTCTTGACATTAGTCTGTGATTGCTGTTACCGAGGTTTTAATGAATGGTTGACCTACTTGGTGCGATATTATTTTTTTGATAATGTGGTATTTTTGGAAGGTACATACCTGATAATATTTCTTATCCCTGACATTGATGTGGTAACTAAAAAATGTACTCCAAACATATGCATTTGTTTGAATAGGCAGCAAAGGAGGATGTTTTGATAGTATGCAGGAGTAGAGACAGCAAAATGAACTGTCCATTTTCTTCTCTTATATCTGCCTACTTGTTCAATAAATAAACATTGTACACACACACACACACACATACACACATGTGTATATAAATGAATAATTAGAAAAAACTATGGTATGCACTTCAGTTTAAGAAAGTTAACAATTCCACAAAACTGTCAGGAAAATTAATTAAGGGAGAAATATCTTCCAAATTGCTTCAAGGTTACTTAGAAAGTTATCTCTATATGAAAAATGACTTAAATACTGAATGCAGGTCAATTTTCTATCAATGTTTTTATTATAGGAGAGAAAAACCCATGCAGTAGTGATTCATTTTCTGTCTTAGTGTTGGTTTTACCTGAGGGAGCATTTCTTGAGAACCACTTAGGTTTCTAAAACTTAGTAGACTCCACTTATTTTTAAACAATCCCAGAAAAGAAATAAAGAGTGTGTACATTTAGGATTGCTACAGCAAATCAGTCTTATTGAACATCATTACTTCCTTCATTGAAAGCCTTTGGAAATAAGAGAAGCAGTGTTATTTAAGGTTGGGAACAAGAAGATTTATAAGTAAGAGAAAATCATTTAAACTATTTTACTTTTTTGTGCAACTGACACAGACATTATGCATCTCCTGAAAGTATTTGGGGCATGGGCTTTCCTGTGCTTCTTTCAGTTAAGTTCTGTCCTGTATATGTAAATGAATCAGGTAATCAAACTACTATTAAGAAAATATAAGTAGACTGGGGTGTCCAACCTGTGGCCCATGGGCTGTGTGCAGCCTAGGATGACTATGAATGTGGCCCAACACAAAATCATAAATTTACTTCAAACCTTTTTTTTTTTGCTTATCAGTTTCTGTTGGTGTTGTGTATTTAATGTGTGGCCCAGGACAACTCTTCTTCTTCCAGCATGGCCCACAGATGCCAAAAGGTTGGACATCCCTGAAAGAATTCATCTTTATAAATTTTCAAGACAGTAATGAAATAACCTTACTTTGGATTTAAATAAAATAATACGAAGGGTTCTAGGATAATCACTAGACTGTAACTTCCTAGTAGCAAGAACAAAGGGAATTTTGTTTACCACGAAATATCAGGGACTCAGCACAGTGCCTGGCATATGAGATTGTACAACATACACTTGTTGACAGACTGGAACATACCAATTGTGTTCTGAGAGAAAAGGCAGTTCAGGGATACGTCTTTAGCCAAAGGGAATGTCAGCACAAGTAGTGCTAACTAGAAGTACCCTTCAAGGAAATGACCAAAACCATACCTAATTCAGAGAAGTAAACACCTCCAAAATCTTTAGTAGAGTTTTCTATTTTCAACACCATTTGAAGAATTTTACAAATTATAAACCAGTGGTTTGAATAAACCTGGAGCCTGAGAAGCTATTGCTAGCCTTTCAAATGAGAAAAAATGCATTTTTCCTTTTTAGCTTCCAGGAGAGACCTGAAGCATCAATGTCATTTCAGGAATTGTTTTCATGGCTGTATTCACAAGAAATAGGCAAGGAGTGCCAGGAAACAAAACAACAATAAGAATGACAACAAAAGCCAGATATATAAATGCAGGGACCGGGTTTAAAAAGCTGACATTTTATGTGACCTAGTCTAAAATGGAAGTTTTCAGTCATCAACTTCTAATCTTAATTGGTATGGGTTGACTTTTTTTCACAATAAAAATATTGCTGTGTAATGAAAATCAGGGGTAGGATAGAAGTGAAAAATAAGACTAATGAAATAGGCAGGGGCTGGAGGATAGACAGTCTACTATGACATACTCAGAAGGTGAGACTTCAATTTAGAACAATGGTGATCCCTTGGGGTGGACATGATAAGATGTGTCTTGAGGGGTTTGAGAAGAGATGCAGGGAAATTACTCACATAATCTCTGTCTTCCTGTTCAAAAACAGAACATTACCCATTACCTAGCAGACCTCTAAGAGTCCTTTCAAGGTGTTGGCTCACCTTTCCTCCTCAACCTGAAGGAACTACTGACCTGTATTTATGTCTGTTGTTACTGAAGTCTGGCAGGGGCCTATGAAAGTCCCAGTGAAAATGGTATGTGGAAATGATGCTGTGTGACTACTGAGGCTAGGTCATAAAAAGGATGTGGCTTCTGCCGGGCTTTGCCTTTCAGGACACTTGCACTGGGAACCAAATCTCTGCTTGTGGAAAATGTCAGGTCACATGGAGGGGCCATGGGCAGAGGTTCTGGTTGACTGCTTCACCTAAGTTACCGGCCAGTACCAGCAGATGTCACCAGAACTCACCAATGTGAGTGAAAGAAGCTTTAAATAATTTCGCTTCCAGCTTTTGGTCTTCCATCCGAGGCCCCAACATTGCAAAGTGGAGACACGCTGATGCGACATTACCTGTGAAAACTCATGACCACAGAAACTGTGAGAGATAATAAATAATCACTGTTGTTGTAAGTCATGTGTTTTGGAGAATTTGTCACGCGGCAATAGATAACTGATGCACCACTTTACTACATCCCATAGACTTGGTCTGTGAGATCCTTACAGACGCACACTTTTAGATCCTCTTCAACTCATTTGCAAGACAGAGATTTCTTGTGAACCCTGAAACCCTCATTCACTTATGACACATTGCTGTAGTGGCTAATTCTGTAATGAAAAAAGGTCTTCCATGTATTTAAGTCAATACTTACATTTCAGGAAAACGTGTGTGTATGCTAGAAGTAGATTTATATACTATTATATATATATCTATATACTATTATATATCTATATACTATAAGTAGATGTATTTAGCCCTGGTGTCAGTAAATTATGTATCTTTTCATTTCATAAAAAGTGATGACTATAATCTACCTTTGAGTAAACTATTAATAGGATATATCTAAAACAAGTTTGAAGATTTGTTGGGTCCAGTGGTGAGTATGCTGACTTGTGCATATGAATAAACATGTATGGTACAATTTTATAAATATTTTCATGTTATGGGGTGGTTGATGCTTTCCCTTATACACTATGCTTTGCTACTGAAGAAACTGCAGTCAAGACCTTTTAACCTCTAAACTCGATTTTGTAAATCCTGCTGTGACATCATCAATAAGTTATAAAACACTTTTCATGATAATTGTTGATGAAATACTTATAAGGAACATCTGAAAAATACACTTTAGGATATGGGTGCTAATGCACTATGAAATACTGTACTTGAAAGAAGCCATGATTTTTACTTCACTTTTCTGTTTATGTTTCTACACCTACATTTATTTCCACCAGGTGTTGTGTATAAACTTAGAAAACAGAACTGGTAAATGAAACACTACTACATAGGGACCAGAAGATCCAACTAATGGCTAGTGGGCGAGTGGCCTGTAAAACCCACATTATTCCCTTGCTGGACATTTCATTCAGCGAAGTGGTCAGCAAGAGCTCTTTAATGCCAGTTCATGCAGAGGAGGTCCTCTATGCTGAGGACCATTCTAAATGAAGTAAAAACAAAAGATTTCCCTTCGTAACCATAGTCAAACTCAAATGCCATCTCTTCTATAACATTTTCCCCAATTATCCTTGATTTCCCTTTTTGCTCAGATTTCCTGTTGATAGATGCTATGCAACGGGGCCTTATGTTATATAAAATCATTCTGTCTTCTGATTCACAAATGTGTCACAATGTCTTCACCTGCCAGCTGTTTGTGAGGAAGAGACGCTTCTCACTTCCTTTTCTTCAAGATGCTAAGTTTAGGACTTTGAACATACAAAGCCATAACAGAAATACTTGACCTTGGCTTATTAGTTTTAAAACACGACCAAATGAAAATGCTCTTAGAATTAGGTGATTATAATAATGATATTTGTATTGCTGATATTTAACAATGTATTTTTTCCCTCAAGTTGAAAGTATCTTTTCATTGGTCTCATGCATCAGAATGAATTTCTCACTATATTTAATAACAGGTTACTTAGGCCATGGCCTTTTTAAAGGAATGTTTTCTAAAGGGTTGAGGAATGGTAGGCAAATTTATAAACATGGTTTTAAGATTTTTACATAGTAAGCATTTTGTTGAGTGGTTATGGATTAATTGGGCTACAAGCAAGGCAGGTTTTAGGTAGGAAAAAATGGTTGGATTAATTAATCTCTGGATCTTTTCCAGCTGTTAACATTTTGACACGTCTAATTTAACAGCAAGGACAAATCTCAGGTCCTGCTAATGAGTACCTTTAAATTAAATATGCATGCTTGTATACGTAGGCCTATAAAACCCATGCTCAAGAGCAAAGCCACATTGCAATGCCAGCTTTCCTGACTTTTCTGAACCAGTTCACAACAGCACAGGCAGAAGAGTACTCCCAGTATGTCTTCATTTTTCACTGATGAAGAACTGTCTGAAAACTGGTGTTTACAAAAACATTCCTTTGCTGATTGTCTGCATCCCCTGCAGGGTTCAAGTGAGGAGGTCTAAGAATCTGTGGAGGGCAAAGGCAGTGATGGGTGAATGAATCCTTTCTCACCATTCTAGGGGTCATCCTCAATAAGGCCATTCTCATGTGGGAGGTGGAAAGGAATCTGACGGTGCCTATTTGTTTTGGCAGTCTGTACCCCAAAGATGCACACTTCCAGAGGATGACAGAGATTCATTTTTCCAGGCCAAGCCTAACTGGTGTTTCCATAACACTGTGGAAAGCTGCAAATCTAAGCCACATAGGCCTGACCCCAACCTGTGAACAAATGGCCCTCTGCTTTCTGAGATTCCATCCTGAAATCATCTTTCATTCATTAATAATTCATTTTAAACATTAAGGAAGAAAATACTTGAAAAAATCTATTTTTATCCCAGTTGTCAAAGTTATCAAGAAGATAACGAATTTCTTCACCATTATTATCATCCAGAAGAATAGAGGCAGCAAAGGAGTACTGAACATCGAGAAAACATATGTCTCTTCATTAGATTCTTTGCAATCCTTAGGATATCCATTTATTGCTGTCCTTGACTTCCATGCACTTATGGTTTGAGAGCCTGGATCCAAATGGCCCTCCAAATGAGTGTTCTACTGAGCAACAACTATAATTGTATTTTGTTGACATAAATCTCATGGCTTAGAATTATTTACAATCACTTGTGCAGATCCCCATAGTCTCAGAATATAAGGTATCACAGTAGAAGGGACATGAAGCAAAGACATTAAAGACCTCTATGTTAAAGTCCTTAAGTCTTGTGTACAGAATGTACGGCTGCCTGCAAACCAGAAACACTGTGGCCCCTCAAACAACTACGGTGGGATAACCTGCTCACAATCCTGTATCAGTTGCTTCCACCTATGCTTTATTTCTCTTTTCATAGCACACTCTGATTTTTCTTTTAGATTACTATTTCTACTTGACTTTAAATGTACATTACATATATGTTCACTATTTTACATGGTTTTATGTGGTTTTGCATTGTTTCCACTGTTGAAAACTTCTGGCACTTTGTCAACAAATGTCTCTTTCAAACTCTGGTCACACTTCTAATCGTTTCAAATTAGTAAGGAGGTGTGTTGTTGAACAGGGCTTCACTCATTAACACAGAGCTACAGTTGTCACAAATTTTTTTTCCTGAATAGGGTGTAAATATAAAAATCATAATAACTAGGCTTTTATCAACATGCTCGATATCATGTCAACAACTATACCATTTTATGGCTATTAACTCATTTAAACTTCCCTACAAACCTATGAAATAGGCACAAGGGTTATCATCCTTAGCTCAAATGAGGCCTGATGGTGATGTAACTTGCCCTTTCACAAAAAGATTACATATTATAGGGGAGAGATATTTACCTATAAGAGAGAATAGAGACTAATTATATATTTACATGATATCACATTTAATGTTTTTATTTTTAAAAAAACCTATGAAACACAATGATTAATTATAACACTATGGTAGACTAGATTTCCTGACCAACTTCCTGTTGAAAACGACAAAAATGCTGAGTAAGATAAATTCATCAGTAACTGGCAATAAAGAAAAGAAAAATTAGAGGGCAAATACTAGCTGAAACATAAACCAAAGGGTGACCTGAATTCTGTTTTCATCCTTAAGGTACTCAGTAAAAGAGTAAAATCTCCTGGGTTTGAGTTAATGAAGTGAAAAGATAAGTTACTGAAGCCAGGGCTAATTTTATATATATGTTTTTATATATATATTTATATATACACATATACATACACATATAATAGAATATAAATCTATTTATAGTGCATACACATGCGTACTTCTTCCTGAAATGTAAGTATTGACTTAAACACATGAAAGACCTTTTTGTTTTAGAACTTGCCATTAAAGCAAATATGTTTTCATAAGTGAATGCTGGTTTCACGGTTCAGGAGAAACTTTATCTTGCAAATGAGTTGAACTGGATCTGAAAGTCTGTGTGCATCTATTAGAATCTATATGACCTAGAGGCCAAGTCTATGTAAAATACAAGAGTATTGTATATCAATTGGAAAAAAAACACGAGGAGCTGTTTTCTAGGCTTTCATAAGGGTCTTTCATTATAATTATCTATGTGGTTAGTGTAAAAAGACTTTTGTTTATATTATTTTAGGGATCTGCTTTCCAACTTTATGTGCAAGCAAATGCCATACACATTTTGCATTTCTAAGAAAAATTTTGGTGTAGGATGTTGTTTTCCGGGGCAGGTAAAAAATATTCCATCTCCACAAGGAGTTTGTAGACTTGTTTCTACTTGTTCAGTGACTTGACTAATTAAAAAAACCTTTGTATAAGACCAGCATTGTTACAGAGGTCCAATTTAGGAAAAATATCTTTCATTGATGAGCAGTTTTCCTTCAGGGAATAGTTTAGTCACCTGGCTCTTATACCTCATATTTATTCATCATTAACTATTTTTAAAATTATTCACAATCACTGCAAGAATTATTGTTCATTAATAACTTTCGCTTACTACTCAACATATACAAATTTATCAAAAGCTGTTTTCTCAGAGAAATGGATCCCCGGTTTCTAAAGCTGACAAGAATTTGCAGCATCTTTATCTACAGGTTTTGATGATCCACATTTCTTTAAACATTTGAAAAAGTGTTATGCAGAGTCTATATGCAGCTCATGTTGAACTAGTATGTAAGGTTTTGTTAAGCAAAGAAACAAATAAATGTTACCTTAAAAGAGTTGTTTTATAATGTGTGTTTTGAAGGAATATTTAAATAACTTGTAAAAATTTCCAATAATTTAAAATGTTTTTATTTTTAAAAAGTAGCTTTTTACTTAAAAAAGTAGCTTTTAAAAAAGTATTTAGTGTATAAACAGCTAAAGAATACATGTAGGAAATTGAGTGCAGGGAATACGGCAATGTGAAAAAAACAGACAAAAATATGTCTTTCATGGAATTTCCATTCTAAGAGGGGGAGGCAAGAGCCTATATTATGTATGGGCATTTTTATATCATAAAAACCATAGTCTTAAAATTTAACAGTAACTATATCTATTTTTCCCCAAGGTGAAGAAACATTGAATAGGCATAATTTTAATTTATTTAGAATATTTTTAGACATTCCAAAGGACTCAGTAAAAAAAAACAACCTAAGGTCAAAATTGTTTTTTCCAGTCAAAGGAAAAAACATCCCATCCTTTGCCTCCATAGCTAAACCAAACTTTGCTCTTGTTTTTCCTTTTATCAATATTTATTATCTTCATTTACATTGGCTGTGTCAATTGACTTAGTCCAGAATTATGTTAAATTTCAAGCAATTTATTAGTTATTTCTGTTAAGTTACCTAATCACTTTGACATCTCTCTGAATGAATTAATTACTTCCTCACCAGTTAGTCTGCCTTGATTAGAACACATTATCTGGTATTCTATGAGTGTATACCCTTGTTTAACTGAATTCTGAGGCATCATGATAAGACTGCTCCTCAAAAATTTGAGTTATTGATTGCTGTAATGTCATCAGGAGTGAAAGATTGTGGGTGATGAGTTAGCTATCAACACTCCCAAGTCTCTTATAGGGGTCAGTGGTCAAACCCTGTTGAACCCCTCAATATGGAATAAGTGCTTCTTTGAATTTCTCGTCTGTAGCTGGAGTTAGTTTGGTGCTATGATCATTGCAAGAAAAGAAAAGTGTCCAAATAATGATTACTACCCACCACCTTATCCCCAGCGTGGGTCACCGGCCTACAGTCTGATGTTTCCTACTCTTAGTTCTAGAATAAGTCATTAGTACGTTAATTCCCTAGGCCATAGAATAAACTGACTTTCATGCAAAGGCCAATCCTAGGCAAATAATTCCCATTGCCTTTCCACTTGGTATACCAGCCCTAGTTGTTTGCCCAGTGAAGGACATATACCATTTGAGGAGTGTTGAGGAGGCTGTAAATACTCTAGAGTTAGGAAGATATTCTCAGAGCCATGTAAGGCCTTCCAGATGTCTCCTATGATTTGAAGAGTCTGGGGTCAACCAAATATTTCCAGATCTGGGAGATGACCCAAGGCTCAGATTTCTGTGTAGGTTAGTGGCTAAGAGTATGAACAGTCCTAGGTTTATACAAAAGCTCTGCCACTAACTAGCTATGCAAACTTTGGCAAGATATTTGGCCTTATACTTCCTTCATTTATAGATGTTGTGTGGTTATGAGGGAGATTTATAGCATAATAAATAAAAGAAGTTCTTAGATCAGCATTCAATAAAACTTGGCTATTACTAGTTGTTTTGGGTGCAATTTCATTCTGTGCCAGGCTTTCAACTCCAATGCAAATATTATCAAATCTATGTATTTCAAATTACTATTCATGACAGACAAGTCAGTAATGACAGGAAACAAAAAGTCCACATTATTAAAATAGAGTATAAAAGAACATATTAAAGAACACTGTATAAAAGTAGCATGAGTACACCGTACAACATGGCACTTACAGTGAATGATACTTTATTGGACACTTAAAAATGAGTGTAAAGGGTAGAGCTCATGTTAAATATTCTTACTACAAAAAGAGAAAAAATAACGAAAATACAAATTTTACTCCTGGGGAAAAATAAGCATGAATATTCTTTTGTGAAAATTTGTTCTAAATAGTACATGTGGAACTTGATACAAGATGTACCTCTTAATGTGAATCACATTCCAAAAATCTAGAAAAACACTGATCTAAAGTCCACTCTGTTAAATTAATTTGTTTAGTGTGATAGAAATAAACCTCTGTTCTTGGTAGAAAGAGGGAAGTCCATCATGTGAAATATCTAATGGTGCAGCAATTCTCCTTTTGGTATTGTTGAATTAAATTTACCAGCAATGTAGTGACTGAAAAAATGGAAGAGGTCGTATGCAGCAATTCTATTACATGATCTAGCTTCATATGAGCCAATGGTTTCACAAGATTGGCTCATGGTCTGTGAGTTCATGGTAAAAAATTAAATATTTTTTGCCAAATGTACCCCTTCCAAGAAGAAAGCATTAAGACATATATCACATTACATTTGTCAACTGATGGTAGGAATCCCCAGTTTGGCATTACAGTGAAGAAGGAAACTTAATTTAGTGAGAAACAGCTCAACTGTGATACAGCATGGCTAAGACAGTCCCAGGCCCAGGGCCCTCTCTGGCAAGACATCTACTCTGCTCCACTCTGCTCCATTCTGTGCCACTCTGCTCCAGGCTGCACTGGTCTGTTCTACTCCAGCAAGATATCTTTGGTGTTTCATTTCCAGGCAGGGAAACATAGTCTGTAGTCTTCAGTGGAAAGGGAAAGTGTGCTCAGAGTCAGAGGGGAGCTGACTTATATAGACAGAAGTCCCAGCCTCTGGCCTCTGATTTGTCCATCCTCGTGCAAATAAAGACTCCAAATCCTTACAGTTTGATTGGTCCAAAAAGCACTGATTGGTCAGAATAGAATATCTCTGATTGGTTGGTGAAGAAGCTTATAGGGATAGAGCTGTGCTGCTATGATTGGATGGTGAAAGCCTTAGTCCTATTGGTTGAACTAGGATTCCAGGAGCTTCTTTATAATGGCTGGCTCAAATGACAGGAACCGTTCAGGCAGGCAGTTCAGTGCAGAGGCAGATAATTAAGTGCAGGCTTTTCCTTCCATTGCAGTTTGCATAAGATGCTCCTTTGCAGAAATGGCTGCTGGGCTCTGTTTTTAAAAAGTTGAGAGCCCAATTAGCCACCAGGAGCCCTTTTTAGTGGGCATTTTTTCCCCCAGCGTTCATGCACTGTTGATTCGGTGAAATTGTAGAAAGGTTGTAGTGATAAAATAGTAATGCAGATATCCAATTGGTGACTACAGAACATTTTTTAAATGAACAACAAATCAGCTCTTCTTTCTCTTCCATATCTTTGTCCTCACAAATATGTTGCATATAATACAATAGTAGCTTTTAAAAATTTGCTTTGGCTGATTTGTGTTAACTACATCAAGCAGATGAAGGGGACTCCTAATGAAGTAGCTAAAACAAATTGCATAAACATTCTTGGTAACTAGTGAAAACAGTCCAAGAGTATAGGGACCTGATTCTTTCACCTTCCCCAGCTCCAGGGAATTGAAGTCTCACATAACATGGGTTTCATTTAGTGTTTTCCACAGCAACAGAAGTTTTCTTTGTAAGACTCCTGAAAGTAACATACCGATGAGGGTAAAGGAATGACTTTTTAAAAAATCTTTTCTGTTTTTTCCTCAGATTTTTCAAATATATTAACTTTGGTTTCAGCTCATCTTTCCCACAGAAAAAGTTGGGGGAGTGCTTGTTTTCGTCTGGCCTGGGCTGTGATGTTTTCCTTCAGTACAGAGAGAAGTTAAGAGGGCATGTGTCTGAGGCCCAAAGACAGATCTCAGCTGTGTTTTTGAATGTGCGAGTAGGTGGTCCCAGCCTTCTCAGCAAAAAAAACAAGACAAAACAAAACAAAACAGTAGTGATATAATAAAATGACTCCAGGGACAAAGTAGCTTTGTCAACCTGCCATCAAAGGCAGTAGTTTCTCTTCTGCTAATATGACAAGGTTGTTCTAGTCAATGTTACAAACCTTCAGAAAACCCCAAACCTTGTAGAGTAAGGAATTCCAAATGAGTCCCTCCTTGAAAAAATAATATTAAAGACATGTGCAGACCACATCAGTGATACATGAATTACATCTTAGTTGCAGAAATGTCCTGTAAACAACAGAAGAACAGTATCAGTGGCTCATAGCTGACCCATGGTATACTGGCCGTTGAGAGAATCATATGCCAGCCACAAAATATATATAAAACACTAAAACCATCCAAGCTAGGTTGTATTATGCCACTGGTAGGGAGTAAAATTCTGCCAATCATCCCATTCAGAGAAATTAAGGTACAGCAACCTTGTGATCAATTAAATCAGATATACCCCACTCTTCTGCATATGTTTTCTAGTGTCCTCTTTTCGGCAGGAAATACATGCCAAGATCCCCCAGTGGACGCCTGAAACCATAGACAGTACCAAACCTTAAAAGGAATTGTTTTCCCATACAGACATACTTATGATAAAATTTAATCTGTAAATTAGGCACAGTAAGAGATTAATCACAATAACTAATAAAGTAGAACAATTATAATAACATACTATAACAAAAGTTATGCAAATGTGGTCTCTCTCTCAAAATATGTTGTATTATTCTCACCCTTCTTTCAGTGATGTGAGATGACACAATGCCTGTGTGATGCAATGAAGTGAGGTACTCGGAAAAGCATGCAATTTAAAACTTATGAATTGTTTATTTCTGGAATTTTCCATTCAATATTTTCAAACTGTAGTTGATCATGGGCAGCTAAAACCATGAGA
The DNA here is from genome assembly GCA_004027735.1 of Carollia perspicillata. Classification (NCBI taxonomy): domain Eukaryota; kingdom Metazoa; phylum Chordata; class Mammalia; order Chiroptera; family Phyllostomidae; genus Carollia; species Carollia perspicillata. Next base: position 26,512 of record PVKM010009390.1, read on the forward strand.
AGCAAAACCATGGATAAGAGGGGACTGCTATATATGATTTATATAACTAGAGATCTCTGATTATGCAAATTGTGGCATATAAATTGTGGCTTGATGAAGACACCTATGAGCCTTAAGTAATCACACATGGAATAATCAATTTATTAGCACATTTCTATGGTAATGTTTCATTTATCTTGTTTTCTTCAGCTCCATTTCCATGCATTATTTGCATACATGATGAAAGGAAGCCTATGAACAAGATTCTGAATTCTCAGTTGCTTAGGCATTGCATGCATGCATGCCCATTAAAGGAGGCAATGGAAGCGAGTTGGAGTCTGGAGTGCAAATATGAAGAGAACTAGTACATCTCCAAAGGCTAGGAGGAGAGATTGATTGAAAGGTGATACAAACAACATTTTAAGGTGCTAATATAGGAGCTGTGCCTATCTCAAATATTTTTATGGCTGTTTCTATAGCCTAGGTAAAAAAATGAGCAGAATCAAAGTTTCCGGCTTAAATAATTCCAAGAGCATAAGACATTGTCTGCTAGTTTTAAGTGTAGTGTCTCAATTCAAATACAGTACCTTTATTGGACAGTATTACATTTATCCAAATCTTCATAGTCATACTTTTACTTCCACAATATATTGTGATTTTAGTCATTTCTGACTAAACGTTGTCATAACAACTATTCAAAGTTAAGTAACACCTTGCACTCGTATCTTAAATGGCAATTTAGTTCTACACTGCATGGCAAGCATAGAATGAAGTTAATAAAGAATAGGGTATGAATGCATATATCACGTCTGATGGGCCAAAGAACATGGCATTATGTAAATACACCTAAATGTTTTAATTAAAAAAAATAAATAAAACAGTTTTCTACATATTTGCCAATGATACCTCAGAAAAGGGTTTACTCTCCAAAATATACAAAGAACTTACGTGACTCCACTCTAATATAAGCAACCCAATTAAAAAGTGGGCAAAGGACTTGGACAGACACTTCTCCAAGGAGGACATACAAAGGATTCAGAGACACATGAAAAGATGCTCAATATCGCTAGCTATCAGAGAAATACAAATTAAAACCACAATGAGATACCACTCTACACCTGTCAGAATGGTCATCATAAACAAAGCAACAAACAACTAGTGTTGGAGAGGTTGTGGAGAAAAGGGGACCCTAGCTCACTGCTGGTGGGATTGCAGACTGGTACAACCACTATGGAAAACAGTATGGAATTTTCTCAGAAAACTAAAAATGGAACTGCCTTTTGACCCAGCAATTCCACTGCTAGGATTCTATCCCAAGAACCCAGAAACACCAATCCAAAAGAACCTATGCACCCCAGTGTTCATAGCAGCACAATTTACAATAGCCAAGTGTTGGAAGCAACCTAGGTGTCCATCAGTAAATGAATGGATCAAAAAACTATGGTACATTTACACAAAGGAATTCTATGTGGTAGAAAAAAAGAAAGAGCTCCTACCCTTTGCAACAGCATGGATGGAACTGGAAAGCATTATGCTAAGTGAAATAAGCCAGATGGTGAAAGACAAATACCATATGATCTCACCTTTAACAGGAACCTAAGCAACAAAACAAACAAGCAAGCAAAATATAACCAAAGATATTGAAATAGAAAATGGGATGACAGTATCCAGAGGGGAGAGGGGAGGGAATTTCAGGGGGAAAAGGGAAGGGTTTACAGGAACAAGTATAAAGGACACATGGACAAAAACTAAGGGGGGTGGAAATGGGAGGGAGGTGGAGAGCACTAGGGGCGTGGACTGGGATGGGAGTAAAAGACAGAAAACTGTACTGGAACAACAATTAAAATAAATTTAAAAAAATTGCAGTTTTCTATTATAATTTTTGGATACATTGAAAAGCAAAGAATTATTCAGATTGTCAATTTTAGAAAATATTTAACTGCTATCTGTCAATAATTCTCTAAGGAAGTAGTTTTCTAAGTTATAACTTTATGTAAATTATGTTCATTTACGTTCTTTCATTTGCCTATAAGTTTATGTGGTTCCAAAAGTTAACAAACCTGAGTTCCAAAAAGAATGTGGATGTGTTAAAAATTCATATAATTATGCAAAGTTTAATGTTATTTTCTGCTGTTTTAAATGCTTTATTTATTTTTGCTGTTTTTTCTTTTACATATTTTGTTTTTAAATTTTTAACATTTTAAAAATGTTTTATTTTTAATATTTAACATCATTTCCTTGTTCAATGTTTTCGTGATGGATCAATTAAAATTGTTTTCAATAAGAAAGAATAAGTTATGAGTTCGATTCCTAGCAACCTCATTAACTGTCTCTTCCAATGCCAGAGGACGCAGCCTCACTCCAGCCGGCTCTCCCACAAACGCAGGCCTCGCTCCCGCAGACGGAACAGGGAGTCAGGAAAGAGCTCCATGGACCGTGCTGAGCACAGTACCGGAACCCTAGAACTTTCAGACAGTGGGCTCTAAGTAACAACATTTTCATCTCATTGTATTGGTCATCAACAATCTCGTGGGTCAGAGGTGCTGACCCAAAAACAGAGAGGCAAGATAGCACCTACATAATCTATAATCGAAGAAACCGCTTTCGATAGCAGGCAAAAATGTGAGTATTGCATGGATCTTTGAGAATCCTAGTACTTGGAGATAAGAGGGAGTTCGGCTCTGCAATTTTTATGGTTTAGTGCTTTGTCCACTAAGAGTGTTTCAAAGGTTTTAGTGATAAGCTTTTCTTAACAGAGACGTCATGATCTGAGAGACCTCGTCAATAGGAAGTTTATCCTCGTGTGGTTCTTATGTTTTTACCAGACATTTTTGAGGCCTTTATGTAGTCCAACTATTTCTGTGTGGACCACATGAATTTTATGGGAGTCATTCTATTTATTTTTATTTAGGGAGGAACTTGTCAGGAATTTCTTTTACCACAGAGTAGACACATTTTGTGATTATTATTTGTTCTTTGTAGAATACTGATGGAGTTTTTGATGTGTTAGAAGTCCAGCAGAGCTGAGAATTTAAAGGTCATGAAAGAGAATTTGAAGAGAATTTAAAGGTTTATGGAAGAGAAAACAGTTTCTAGCATTGCAATTGACAAAATAAAAATGATAATTATGAATTTGGATCACATAATCCATTGCTAATTACAGAAATACTTCATTTTAATTCCATTGACTGGTAATTTTGGTTAAAAAAACTAAATCAATTCACTAAAAAATTACTCATACTGGTAGTTTAATCCCTCAGACATGAAGCAGTCATTTGATGATTCTTTTTCCACTTTTTTATGGTATTTTTTTGGTGGGGGGAGGACATTTTCGAGATAAGAATTAAGCTAGACTGGAGAATAAAGTCAAGTCTAAGTGGAAAACATTCTAACTGTATTTTAATTAGTTTATTGAACATGGAAGCTACAATATGAAGATGTTTGGGTAAGAAGTACCATTGATAGCTCTTCATATAGAAGTACTGGAATAGTATAGAGGATAATTTATTACTCATGCCATTTAATCCTAATAGAAAAATTTACAAGGAAGAAAAGGAGAATTTTATTCTATTTTGTTTCACTTTTTAAATATTCATCTGAGGGTATGTTTATTAATCTTAGAAAGAGAGGAAGGGAGAGAGAGAGAAAGAGGAACATCGATGTAAGAGAAAAGCATTGATCAGTTGCCTCCCATAGGCACCCCGACCAGGAATCAAACCTGCAACCTAGGTATGTGCCCTGACCAGGGATTGAACCCATAACCTTTTTTTGTTGTTGTTGGTATATGGGATGACACTCCAACTAACTGAAGCATACGGCCAGGGCAGAAAGGAGAATTTTTTTAAATTTTTTCTTTCATCATAATTTTCTCTAACTTTACATAACCTCTGCTGTCATCATATTCATCTACTCACAGACCTGCAAATGTCATATTTGTTTTTTTACCCCTTGTGTTTTTTCTCTTTGCCAAAAATATTTCCCATTTTCTCCCTGCTAGTCAATATCTAACTCACTCTTCAATCCTCATCCTTCACAACACCTTTCCTGGCTAGTCTTGTCATCCCCGATCTCCACCTTTACTGCTATGAGCCAGAATTCTCCAAAACAGAAAAACTAACCCATATGTTTGTCTTAAAACTTCAACAGATTGCAAATGTTTGTGAACCAGGGCTTTAGTTATCTGCCAGTAAACTAGCTCACTACTTCCAAGAGATATTAAAAAAACAGTGATGTGATAAAAATGCAGGGAGAGATATGCTAACAAAAGAAAACAATAAGAGCCCTGACTGGTGTGGCTCCGTGGACTGAGTGCGCCTGGTCTGCAAACTGAAGGCTCCCTGCTTCACTTCCCCATCAGGGCACACGCCTGGGTTGCAGGCAGGTCCCCAGTAGGGAGCGCTGGAGAGGCAACCACACATTGCTGTTTCTCTCCCTCTCTTTCTCTGTCCCTTCCTCTCTGTCTAAAAATAAATAAACAAAATCTTTAAAAAGGAAGAAAAGAAAAGACAGAGCAGACAGGTGCTGGCAGTGATTAAAGAAGCTAAGCCTGTGGATCAAGTGACAGTATAGCTCCAAGTAGATAATAACACAGCACATCAGCAAACAAAGAATTATGAGACACGCAAAGAAACTGGAAGATCTAATCCCAAATCAAAAAGAATAATGAGCCAATAAAAGAAGACTCACAAATATCATAGACATTGGACAAGGCCTTTAAAGATAACTATGACAAATACGTTAAAGAGCCTCCTGGACAAAAAACAAAAAACAAAACAAAACAAAAAAAAAACTCGCATGCAGAGATGGGACATTTCATCGGAAAAATGGAAATCCTAAGAATGGAACATCAGAAATAAGTTTATTTCACAATATAATAAAACTAGCAAAACTATCAGAGCTGTGTGAATTCATTTTCCGCAAATTTTTACTACAGGAAATGCTAGGAGAAGTTCTTCAGGTAGAAAAGAAAGTGACAGCCTGTGGAAACTTCAATTGGTGGGAAAAAATAAGGGGCACCAGAAAGGAAACCACACAAAGTGATGAGAAGAATGATGAAGAGAAGCCCACCTCTATCTCTACTGTAGCTTTTAGACTTACTGAAACCTCAAAGTGCAGGAAAAAATAGCGGAGGTCAAATAGGGGTTTAGGAAGACACAAGGAAAGAAATGACTAGAGAATTCAGTCAAAGCTGGTGGAGCCCACTTTTCCAGAACAAGAAGCACATGTAATGGTTTTCAGATCAAAATGACAGAATGAAAAATGATGAAGTGAGAGAAGGTAACTCTTATTACCACTAAGGGGATGACTGCATGAACTACCAGAAGGAGTTTCCATGGACCCTGGTTAAGGCTGTCTTTCCTTTTCCTCACTCAAGGACATTTTTTCCCCATTGCTTTCAAGAAGATTGAAAGGGAGACAGAAAGGAAGAGGAGAAACATCAGTGTGAGAGATTCATCGTTCTGCACATCAGACCTGCAACCTAGGTACATGCCCTGACTGGAATCGAACCTATAGCTGTCAGTCACAGGTCCTCCAAACCCCGCCTCTTTGTGCCATGAGAATTTAAGAAACATTTTTTTCATTTCAGAGTATTTCAATTTGAAACAAATATCTCTACCTGTAATTTGGATCTCATGTCTTCTTAATTCAAGGACTTTTGATTACATGTCTAAGGTCGTGCTGAGTTCTAATTTATATACTTCTGAATTCAGAGACACAGGACAGTTGTAGAAAAAGGGCTTCAGTTTATTATGTGATGCTTTTGCAATGTATTGTATTCTAATTTGGGACATGTAACCTCTCAACTGTATCTCAGTTTTTCCCCTGGGGAAAACCTAGAACAATAATATTGACTTCAGAGGGGTTTGCCTCCTATGTGTACTCTTAGGTAATGTTTAAATAATAAAACATGCATTGATAATAAAGTCCTTAGTGACAAATAGAAAAAAGTAATTGTTGTGTTGAAAAATGTGTCATATTTTGCAGTACATCAGAAAAAGATGTATGGCTGGTTCCACTGGTCCTGAGTTCTCATACTGTACTTTTCTTTTATAGGAGGTTCTTGGTACGGAATATGTTGTTGGGAAAACTGAGCTCTCACGCCGATGTCAGTGAACTGGAATTTCACTTCCTAAATATTGACACTGAGCAGGCAATGCACAGAGGCGGCTGTGCGTGTCAGAAGCTGTAATCCCACTTACCCCAGAGCGCCTTCTCAGACTCAGAGGGACAGAAGAGCACTGAGGTAGGGCTCAGAACAAATTACGAACAACTGCCGAGAGTTAAGAAGACTGAGAGCCAGAGCCAAGTGTCTGGGAGCACCTTTGGCCTTTTTGTTGGTGGTGCTTCAGTCAGAGTCAGAGGCTTGTGGAGACATATTCCACTTTTCACATGACCCTAGAAACCACAGAGTGTCCTAACAGTGGGTGTCATTCCATTGTGTGTGTATGTGCACTTTGCTTTCCCTGGTTTCTGATTCATTTCATAAAAATTCCTGCCCATTACATCTTCTGGGTTGTTTGGCTCAGTTCACTGCTTTTCATGACATCTGCATCTTGTAAAATTTTCCTGGGTGTATATTTTCAGTTTGAATGTGTTCATGACAGTTTTACTGTCACAGATGAACTTGTTTGTGTTAACATTTGCCAATGCACAGATGTCTTATTTACAGAATACAAGAAGACGCTTTTCTTTAATTAGAATACACAGATTATGAATTTCCAGTCTAAAAATTACTATCCACAAAAGCTACAAGACAAGCACTGATGCAAGATTAATCAACTTTTCATGAGAAATGGAGTTCGGTGAATATTTAGTAAAGAAATTCTGACTGCCCAGGTCTATGTCTTAATTCTCTATGCATTTTAATAACTTTAGATGGCTAAGTGGCTTGTGCAATGCATGTCACTTTTACATTTTGCTATGATGTATTTTGCATGGCTGCCTTTATTGGAAGCTGATTATTATTAACAGGCAAGGGACTTATTGCCAGTGGAGTAAGAGACCAGTGTTTACTTTCATCAGAAATGTACTCATTGATTTAATTGGTGTTGTTTGTTTATTGCCCATTATATTTACCAGGCACTGTTGATTTTGAAGGAAGAATGATAATTCATTCAGACATGATCCTTGCTTTCACTGACCTCAGACAAGAATAAAGAGACAATTATAATACAATATGTACATTGCTAGGATGAGGCTTTACCCAGAAGGGATGCTTAATCTAGACTATGGAGGGAAAAAAGGCTTCCCAAAAGCTGTGCAATCTACAGTGAGACTTGGAAAGTGGGAACCAAGTGCTCTGGTTATCTGCTGCTGCATAACAAACAACCCCAAGGCTTAGTGGCATAAAGCAACCATTTTCTTACATGTTACAATTTGGACAGGGCTTGACTGGGAGTTCCATGTGATACTCGTACAGTGATTCACGTACTACACCCTGTCATCTGACACTCTTCCTTTCGGAGTGGGGTAGGGCTCGGAGAGTGTTCTAAGAGACTAAGGCGGAATCAGTAAAACTGTCTCTGAACAAGGCACAGAATCGCACAGCATCACTTCTTCCGTGCTCTACTGTTTCTGAATCATGTCAAAAGTCCAGGTTCAAGGGGAAAGGGACACAAGGTTATGAACAAAAGAAGGCAAGCTTCTTTGGGGAGCCACCTATGGAGACTAGTTATTCAGCAGGTGATGGGAAAAAGAGGGGGTACTGACCCATAGTCAAGGAGAAATGGCATTTCTGAGGGATTAGAGAGAGCCGCTCTATATTCCGTGGCAGTGAAACACATGGTGTTTACCTCCTTTTCTCTTTATCCCATATGAATTACACTTACCCTTTGGCAGGTATTATCTGTAAGATTTTTCTGAATATACCCAGCCATTTCTTATTTCCTTAAGAAGCTTGCATGGCTTCCAATTTCCCGGAGTGAGGAAATAATCATGAACGTCATTGGCCATGATCTGTTACCATTTGACCCTTGTCCTAGTGGCTTAGAAATATTTTAACTATTTAATCCCAGTATAATAAGCCATGTTTAAGCTATAAACATGTTCTCTTTTGGCATGAAAGGACTGAACGGTCTGTATATGACACCTTACCAGTGTAATGAGCTAATATTAACGGGGGCCTATCATCATTCCACACCATGTTACCACTTTGTACAATAAGAAGTCCTTTTCTTAATTTGAGGCAAACCTCTAATCTTACCTATTCTACTGATTGATCTCCTGTGTATTCCTCCTGGTAATCAGGGCCTAAGAAGAACTGGCCAAAGATCTGAGGAGGCTTAGGAGGAGATATTCCAAACACTACAATTTTTTAAAACAAGTCAAACCGAACCTGGAATAATTCATATGAGATCACCTGTTTTTATTGCTAATGAAAGTGAAGGCAGGCCATTGCCTTCATTTCTAATGTTTTGAATTTTTAATTTAGGTATAAAATTCCCTTTGCCACAGATTTCAGGGCCTTGAGATAGGCAAGTTCCGGGTTACAAAATAAAATTATACCTACTTTTGATGATGCCATAAACTGCCTGTCAAAAACAAAGATACTTTTTTGCCTTCTTTGTTCTGTGCAAAATTCTGTTCTGACTTGCTTGCACATTAAATCCATAGTTTATATAAGAAATAACTCATGCCTGATAGGCCAAGCCTTTCTCTGTTGGATGATTTAAGAAATATACAAGCAAAATACAGGATTTTAAGATCTAGAGGCTGTCTTTACTCTAGTGTTGCAAATACTCAGCACACAAAATTCCTGTAAAACTGTGCACATGAACATCAATTTCTTTTTCTTTATGAAAAAAAGTGCTTGCCATTCCTTTCTAGTAAGGCATCCTTTTGTAGGAGGGCCTTCTGTGTGGGTCTAAGGAACAGGCAGAGAGAAGGACCTTTTATTTTCCAGGTGGAGGAGAGCCATAAGGACATCTTTGGAACCTAGCTACCTCATGTTCAAGTTGAAATTTGAACTAATGTGATCTAAACTTCTTTCTCTTCCTTCCTTTCCTTGTAATAATCAGTCTGACTTACTGCACTCACACCTGCCAGAGTTGACAGGTATTTTTTTTAGAAATTTAAAAAATTGGTTTTCATGTCTGGGTTTTCATGTCTGGGTTGCTGTAATTCCTTCAGCATCCCAGAGATGGAGATGGCTTTAAGAATGTGAGACCCCTGGACTTGTGCAGAAATCTTGGCGGGGGGGACTTTGGATTTCTAAAACCATGAATTAATGTGCAAGACCATCTTACTTCAGAGAATGGGAGACTCACCGAACACCTTTCTTAATGCAAATGCGGATAGTGATACAAGCTATGTGAGACCTTTTGTAGGCTATGACATCCTACAAAGAAGAAAGGTGTTTTTTTATAATACAATTTCAATAAACATAGGATTTATAGTCTTATCTCTAATATCTTACCTGTAAGGGGTTTACAAAAAGAAAAAGTGAAAAGAAAAAAGTCATTATGAAGAATAACACATTTTTACAAAAAAAAAATACTGGGTATGACAAACAGACCCATTAGAAATCAGTCTCTTTAATTGGTAAGAAGTACTTCAAATTTCATTAGACACAATAGTTTTCTATTAAGAACAGCTCCAAACAGTATCACCTACCTTTAGCATAAGCTAATGAATATCATTTTACACGTAGTATCAAAATGAAATGCCTGATATAAAAGTAAAATCAAGCCTTTTAATGTATCTTTCTGTAAGCACATGAGTAGGTCCCTGGATGAACTATAGAAATTACACAGGCATATTTTTAAAATTTTTTTCTGTAGCAAAGAAATAGTTTCATGGAATTTTGAAAAATATATTCTATTCAAACCACATATTTCAATGCATTTATTTAAAATTATGTGTTTTCTTTCTGATTATTTACTTATCAACTTTGATATATATACCCTAGAAAGTAACAGTAGTATGGTGGTTAGAGTCATTTTTCACTACAATTAAGAAAATAAAATACCCTGCATAGTTTTTAGAATAACAGTGTTAGTACAATACACTGACCACTAGATGGAGACAAGCCCTCCTAGCTTCACCAATGATAGCTTTCTTACTGTGAATAGAAACCAGCAACAGCAGAGCTGGGTTAGTTAGTGCAGTCCTGGACGTGCAGAATCGTAACAGAGACACGTGTCAAGGGGTTTCGTGTACCCCAGCCTCACAGGTCTTAGGAGCTGCTTACTCTGAGTAATTGGTGTGTGTTTACACAAAAGATTTTCTATCATCATTGGGAGGTAATTTCCAAACTAAATAATGATGATATTATAAAGGTAAGTCCTTACTTTTACCCCCTTATGAAACTGATCAATATCTTCAGAATAAACAGGATCTTTTTTGAGGTTTAATAAAATTGTTTTTGATTAAACATCAGAAAGGGTTTTCCTATCACTATATTATTAAGCAGGCATTTGCTGTTCAAATTTCAAACAAATTGTTTGCTTTGACATAAATACAAAACAAATATTTAGGCAAAACTAACATGAATTTGTACTCA
>PVKM010009391.1:0-36992 GCA_004027735.1 Carollia perspicillata
TGAGTGTCCTTGGATGTTTGTATGTCATGCAGGCTCTTCTGTAGCCACACAGACCCGAGCCCGTGGAATGCTAACCACTGAAAGCCCATCTCTCACGTCTGAAGACTTTGTGGAGCCCCACGGCTCCCCTTCCCTCACAGCCTCTCCTGGCTCCGGCTGTCATTCTGGGCAACAGGACTGGCAGGAAGATCCCAACAGTCTGCACATCCCGCTCACTAGAAAGTCAGGACGATCTCCGGGTGCACGCCGGTACCCCAACCTGTGCCCACCCCTCAGGGCTGAGTCAGAACTGGAGAAGGGAGCATGCAGACACCATCAGCAGAGAGGATGGCCCACCCTCTCTGGGGCTAGGTGGTTCTCTGCACTACCAGCTCTCTCTCTCACCACCAGAAGCCAGGCAAGAAACCCTGGGGAGATTAGGGTAACTGCTACAATATCCGTGACATAGGCAGACTAGCAACCCAAACAGGGCTGTTCCTCCTCTGGGAGGGCCTAGCAGACCTTAAATGCGACCAGCTAGGAGGCTGGTGTGTAAAGCCCAAGTCAGCAGCCTCCATCCTGAGAAAAGCACTTAGTACATGTGCACACTGGGCCTCTGAATAGCTGTGCAATTTCTCCCTGTATTCTGCTTGGCACCAGGTGTTAGGTGATCAGCCCAAAGTGTCCCAGGGAGTGGACAGATTCTCCCAGGCCAGCCGATTGTGGTTGTGATTTGGACAGAAACGCCTAAGCGGACCCTGTCATCCCATGTCTCATGGTGTCCCCTGGCTCGCAGCAGGCCCTCCTGTCCGCTCATGTGTGGCCCCACCCACGTGGAGCCCAGGGAGAAGGCTCAGGAGGAGGAGATGGAGAGCCTGCACTGACAGCCATCGGATATAGCACGGCTTTCTAATCGCCAGGCCATGGGTAGATTTTGTGGTGACAACGCTAGTCCTGGATTTTGAAACTGTAGTCTGATGTGGTCAGGCTACTTTGTAAACATTTTCTAACCCAAGTCAAATGAATGATGCAAAGGGAATAATCAAAGTATCAGTTACAGACACATTCATATTATAGTGTGTGTGTGTGTGTGTGTGTGTTCACACACATGTACTCATCAGAAGCAGGGAGCAAACACAAATGCCACATGGATGAAAAATGATGAGCAGTGGCTGTGCCACAGGGACATGGAGCCTCTCAGGGCAGCCCAGCCAGCAGGGCACCCAGGCACCACCTCGCCTGGGCTCAGGCTGCCTGCCTCCGGGCAAGGCTCTCCGGAGAAGCTGGGATAAGCCCCATGGGTCTGGGGAATGACCACTGAGTCTGCCCCCGTGCTCAGGGCCACTCTCAAATGGATCTGACCCTGTGCACTCAGGGCGAGAGCTACTATCCCTGCTGCCTTCAAAGACAGTCCAGACGGAGGGAGCAGTCCCCATCCACAGTCTCAAGCTGATGCTTGGGATCTGGGCTTTCCCCTCCTGCCTCTCTCCCCCAGCTGCTGCAACAGAACTGCTCCCTGCAGGGACAGCGGTGGGGTAGGTGAGTGGGGGGCAGCAGAAATGAGGCTACTGGTGAAGAGACAGCAAACACAATTGACACACCAGACTGTACATCTTCCTCCAGCCCCAGGAGTCTCAGTCTTCTGGCATCAGTCAGATGAAGTAGAAAACCAAGTCCTTGTTAGTATATGCATCTATCCGTCCATCCATCTGTCCAACAGCAGGCTGTAATGGGGCAACTCGGCAGTGGCACGGCTGGGTGGGAGGGGAATGTTGAAACCAAAGAGACAGAAGAGACCTGATCAAACTGTAACACCAGAAGAATGTCATAAGGGTCACGGAATAAAAGCCCAACGTTTGCCAAGGTGCCAAGAAGTAACAGTAGATTTCGGTGAAAGGGGCTGAGCAGGGGCTTAGGGACAGAGGTGATACCCAGTCTGGCCAGAGGAAAGAAGAGAAGGGCATGCCTGACCAAGGTGACAGCATGAGTACAGGCTGAGCAGCAGGACTGGGCCACGTGACGGAGGGCTCTGCACTGGGCTGTACTCTCTGAGCAAGAGGAACCACGGGGGTCAGGGATCTCCAAGGACAGACAGACACGCTCAAAGCTGCACCCGAGAAAGAGCCCAGGCAGAAGAGGCCAGATATGGGAGCACTGGTGAGACTCCTCAGAAGATGAAGAGAAGACAGAGGTCTGAATCAGGGGCAGTAAAGAAATGGGTGCAAGAGAGAACACAGAGACAAGCTGATCCAATTCAGCACAGGGTGACTCTGTGGGATCAAGCTGGCAAGACGATGCTGCCTCTCTGGTGCTGTGAAACCAGAGAGAGGCAGGAGTGGGAGGAACGGCGAGTCCAGCTGGGGAGGGCTGCAGGAGGACCCGAGGCACACCCAGGAGCCACACCCAGTGAGGGAATGACAAGTCCAGAGGTCAGGAGGAACAAGGGCCCTTTCCAGCATGGCAACAGCAGTCTGTCCTCGTGTTCTCTGGGTTCAAGTCCCATCCTGATCCCTGGCTGGGTCGCACCCAGGGGGAGAAGCAGGCCCCTCAGTGTGTTGTGCCTGGGGTTCCATACCCTCTGAGGAAAGCCTTGGATTCGGGTTAGCAGAAATGACAGGCTCTTGTCTCCGGGCCAGGGCTCCCGTTCCTTGGAGATCTAGGATCCACAGAGCTGGTGTGGACCCCCAAGGTCTGTACTTTCAAACAATGACCAGGTTCAAATGCAGAATCGCAGGTCCCACCAGCAGATTCTCTCTACTTTGACAGGTTGGGTGGGCCCAGGAAGCTGAATATTTCCGGATGCGCCCAGGTGACACCTGGTACTGCCTGCCGATTGTGCTCGGAGAAGCCCTGCTCCCAGCAAATGTTCAGGTCAGACCCTCCTGCAGCTGGAGTCTCTTTTCTTTGGCTCTGTAGAGATCCAGTGGTGAGGGGTTGTCTCTGCAGAGATGAGAGGTTGCTGGCACATCAGGTTATATGAATAACAGGAAAGACCACATCTGAGTGCTTATTACTATGGCTGGTGCTGCTCTGATGCCTCCACATCACTATTTGAAATGACTTCCCGCATCTTGCAGGTGAGGCGATTGAGGTGTAAAGTCAAGTCATCCAGCTACTGGTGGTGGAGCCGCAGCAGCAGTGTTTCACACCTGCCACCTGCACTGAAACGCAGGGTACATGTTGGCGAGCTGTGTCCTTCCCTCTGGCCTCAGTCTTCCCCTCTCTAAAATGGAGAGAGCTGTTCCTGTCTGCTTCTTGGAGACTCTGGGGTCTTAACAAAAATGATCACAACACTGCTGGGAAGCCAGCAGAGGTTTCCCCAAGCAGCACCCCTGCCACCTCGGGACCCTTCAGCCAGGCTGGATGCTGCCTGCAGGGCTCGCCTGGAGCCTGTGCCCATCCATTCCCTGGATGGAAAGGGCAGAGGGCATTCCTTCCACCCACTCCAAGTGCCTCACACAAAGATCTCACATGCAAGTCTCAATGGAAGGCTCTGTTTAACGGCAATAATATTATTTTCTGCTGCCGACATGTCACCTCCATTTTTAAACTGGGAATATTCAGCTGCATATTCAGCTGCATTTTCCTCTGCAGACAGCGCCATTTCAGACCAAAATGTAGCCTCCAGGTCCTATGACCTGAGAAACACGTAGCAGGGGGCAGGTGAAGACTTACCTGTAGGGCAGGTGACATGGCTTGGAGAAACCCAGAAAAAGGAAAGGAGGTGCAGGCTTTGTGATACCTATTTACTTCCATGGCTTGTTTCTGCAAGGTTGCACCTGTGGCCTCGGTACTCATTAAAGAAGCTCCAATTTCATCGAAAGAGCAGACGGAGCAGACCATAGATATGAAAGAAGTCACCTTAAGCTAGCTCTTCCTCTTTGCGACGCTCCCTCTCTGAAAAGCGTGCCCAGGCCACATGCACTCACTTGAAGCAATGCACAAAGGATGACCAGCCAGCCGAGAAAAATCCTGATTTCCTCATCTGCATTATTACCACTTAGCTCCTGAGGGAAGGGCAGATTAGTGGGAATTCTATAGAGGTCAGTAACCACGGGGGTCATTTGTAAGAGCGGTTCACATTTTTCTCTGGCTGTAAAGGCAGTGGAGTTTGGGATGACCACTCGGACCATGGTCCCTGCCGCTCTTGATGACTTTCATTATTCGGAGTTTGCTCATTTCGTCCCCTTACTATTCAGCCCAACTAACTGCATGCAATCGTATTCGGCCTGACTGAGCAGGGCAGACAGCCTGAGTTTCCTCTTCCCCTTCATTCCCATCTGCCATTAGGCCATCTGCTGACTATTCCGGTCCCTGGGCCAGGTGCTGGACTTGTGGGGACGTCCCGTGTCCCTGCACAGAAGGAACCACCTGGAATAAGGAAAAGAAGCGCACGGCCGCTGAGAAAGAAGGCCAAAGAGGAAGTCAAAGCATCAGCAAGGAGGAATGTGCCCACCTGGTGAAGGTGGAGGGGAAGGGAAGGCACACAAGGAATAAGAAGCAGGAAGAAGGTTCAGAATGGGTCAAGTGTGAGGAGCAGAAGCACGTTCCAGAATGACAGAGAGGAGAACAGACTGAGGGGTCTTTCACGTGCGTCCGAGAAAAAACAGGGCCTTTCTGTACCCGTTGAACAGAATATATTTTATCAGAGGTAAACAAACTCTGTCTCTGAGCTCAGTGACTCGTCAAATGTGGGAGCTGGAAGGGACATCCAGGGTCATCTAGTGCAAATCCTCCATTGTGCCGATGAGCAGCTAAAGCCCAAAGAACTGAGGTGACTTGCCAAGGTCACACAGCAAGTTGGTGATGGAGAGAGACCAGGACTGCCAGCTCCTGGTTGGGGACCTTTCTGCCACAGAGGCTCTGGCCCAGCAACTCCACCCACAGCAGACCTCGCTGACCACTCATTCAGAAAATGTCACCCGTGGCTTATGAACACTCCGTGACCAATGCAGGGGCCTACAGGGACCTCATCTGAACTCCACACCAGAGGCAGACTAGAGCCTTGACTTGACCTTGCAGGTTGACACTCAGTGCTTTTCAGGTGTGCCTCCCCAGCTGGCTCAGAGGAGGGACAGAAATGTACAGGGGTGCCAAGTGCATCCTTACAGACGAGGCCAATCGAACTGCAGGCTTTCCCACCAGGCCAGAGTCCCAGGATGTGAGCGGGGCCCCCTCGAGAACGCCCCCGCAAGGTTAGAAAATGATGTATGCAGCAAGGAAGAAATACTAAGGCTTCGATCTGGAAGCTCTTTAGGGGCAGGGATGAGAAAGCTGAAACAGGACGGGGGTCCCTGATCCTTCAGACAAGTGAAAGACCAGGGCTGAGACAACACGCAGGCGGAGGTGGGTATGGGACTCAAAGTAGAGGGGAGTTCAGGCTAGGCAGGGACGGCAGGGAAACGTTCTTCTAGGTGGGAGATGGAAAAGAGACCCTGCAGTCACAGGTGAAGAGACCATCATTCTGAAAAATAACCAGTTAAAACAGGTTTCCCTAAAGCATAAACAGCTAAGTTCTTTTGACTCTGACCCCTTTCTGAATTGAACTGTTAGCTTTTAAGACGGAATGTATGTTGACTTTCACTCTTGGGTAAAATCTTTTTTTTCTTAAATATGTGCCAGCCAGGCCACTGTGCAGCTTGCCTACCTCCTCAAAAACACGATGTTATTTGCCAAAGGGATAATCGGTAGACACGTTGGAAACTGACCACTCACAACCAAACTCCTAACGTGTGCTATGACCCCAGGAAATATACTTCAGATTTGGTGGAATGAAAAGCATAAACCCTTGCCCTGGCTAGTGTAGCTCAGTGGATTGAGCATGGACCTGCGAACCAAAGAATTGCGGTTCGATTCCCAGTCAGGGCACATGCCTAGGTTGCAGGCCAGTTCCCAGCAGGGGACGCATGAAAGGCAACCATACATTGATATTTCTCTCCCTCTCTCCTTCCCTTCCCCTCTAAAGATAAATAAATAAAATCTTTAAAAAAAAAGCATAAACCCTTCATAGCAAAATAATGAAGAGCAACTGGCTGTTGGTGGGAGCAACTTCGCCTAAACAACAATCTATATTATCTATGGGTCCTTCTCCAAGCAAGACTGCCCAATTCCATTCATGTCAAATCCAGGCCAGGAAGAACTGCCCCCATTTGATTTTCTTATCAGTGGAACAGAGATTCCCGGTTCAACATCTGCTGCACCCCATCCTCTTCCTGAGAATATGCAACCCCAGGAATTCTTGAGAAATCGGAATCAAATACTTTTGAGCAAAAGCTCGAAACTGATAGCCTTGAAGATTATTCTAAATGCTGTGTTTGCAAAGTGACCACAATCAAATCCCATTTTCAAGTTAACTTTTGTCTAAAAGTTCTCAAGCAGAGAAAGCCAGAAGCCACTCCTTTTACCCTACCACAATTCTCTGGATCCGTATTCTCAAGTTCCACTGCAGAAACCAGAGCTGGACGGAAAATGCGAGTGAGAAGACAGGACCACTGCCTGGTCCTCCCACCCCCTGCTCCCTCGTGCGACAGACCAATCCACTGCTCAGTTCGGCAGCTTCTGGAAGGAAAGAGTCGAACAACACAGACTCATTTTCCCATGATGAAGAGTCCCAAGTGCTAATATCATTATTTTAAGCTATCTTACTGATCATGGTGGTTCCACCAGCCAGGGCTGCCTTGGTGCCTTGAAAGAAGTCGTCAGCCGAAGTCATTCCCTGCTCAGGCATCTGGAAGCGGGTATGGACGTCGATCCCGCCGGGAATCACCATCCTGGAATGGGCCTCAATGGTCTTCACGCCTCCTGGCACAATCAGGTTTTCTCCTATTTGCCTAAATAAAGGGAGAGGATGTGACCATGGTGGTCAATGAAATGTCCTCAAATTGAATGAAATCGGAAAGACGTGTCCACAGGCCCTAACCCATCCTTTCCTATGTTCCCTAGACTTTTCCAGTTACTGTAATTATTCACAATATATGTGCACTCCCCACTCCATACCCCTAACTAAGAGGCAACGAGGCACTTACTAGAAAATAAGTCAAATAAGGCCTCAGAGGCCCAATCAAAACCCCTAAGATCAAATGATAACGAGGCCCCCAAAAATTCACATCAAATGCCACTATACTTTCCCTATAAACACACAGTTGAGATAATTATCCTACAGCAATTTCCTCCAGATCTCGTTGTACTTCACAAACATGCACTCTTCATCAGATCCTTTGTAAAATAGAGAAAATAGGGGGGAAGGAAAAAACAAATAAAAGTGAACACTATGATTAAAATGTTTCAAAAATCTGGAAGCATGGCATTAGCAACTCAGATACAAGGCAGAAAATTAATAGTCATTATGTTGAGAGACATGAATTCATTTCCGATTTCATTTTTTTAATCTCTGCTACATCTTTCTACCAGTTTTTTTTAAGTACTCTACCATCTTTCTACCAGTTTTTCTTGAAAAGTAATCAAGAAGTTGATAAAGTTCAAAAACAAATTAGTGACAATAAATATAGCACCCAGGCTGATCACTTCTAGGCCAGTGTTCTTTGCTGGACCAGATCATGCTGCCTAACTGGGGGAAAATGGGATAGGCAAGTCATGGTATGTGAGTGCCTAGAGCAAGACTGACATAGGCAAACACACATGGAGAAAACATTAAGTGTGGAAATGGCAAGACCTATTTTAGGTTCATAAATCAGGGGGTGAGTTTCCAAGCAACGGACACATCCACTGCAGTTTTCCACTCCTCGGGACCGGTGTGCTGCAGCACTCGATGAATGCTTATTCAAAAGGTATCATTTACAGTGGTGTTTGTCTTTAAACAGATGTGCTACTCTTCTGGAGCCCTCTGAGCAGTCCCAGTCAGGAGGGCATGAGGATCCTGGCATGTACTCAGCTCATTTAACCCTCCAGAACCCAAAAACGCCCTACTGCAGCAACCGCTCCGTTGTTAGTGACACGATACTCAGTAAATGCAAGGGCCATTTTACTGGTGTTTGTTGGCACTCAAGAGAGCGAAACCTGAAATTCTCTCAGATGAGGCAGTAATTTGTCCGTTACTTGGTAATTAATTTGTTGTCTTTTGGCCCCAACCACTTAGATTCTTGATTCAGAAAGCAGATGTGCTATCTTAATGGAAGAGGATATAATTCACATTTATGTCCTTCGTTTGGGCAAGCCATGGAAACAACTACATTCTAGGAAAACCTTTAATTTACTCAATAGATCCGTAAGCATTTGAGCTGGCAACAAGAAAATAGTGTGTCACCTGGGTTAAAAATAGTAAATTACATAATGCGTAAGGAAATGGGTGTGCATTTGACTGTGGCTTTGAGTTCTCTAAATCTGAGTTTTCAAATTCACTAATTACTACCAATCCAAATGGGCTTAAACAGATACTAAGTCACTCTTTGAAGTCACTAAAGCTGAGTAGTATGTGTGCGAATTGTAGGTAATGCTTGGGGACACTGGAAAGTTCACGAATTCTTCTATATAATGAGTTACACTTACTTGATCAACCCATCTTCCATGTATATGTCTGCATAGAATGACTGGTCATCGTTAACAATTTTACCTCCTTTGATCAGAAGACGATCACTCTGAAACAAAAATGTAATACAGTCACCATGCATTCCTGACCCAGGAGGAAGTCTAGATGCTAAGACAAATGAGCTAAGGACACATTTTCACTATTCCAGTGATGCACAAAATCAGCCAATTTTGGAAAGGTTCAGTGACCTTGGTGAGCCTGCCTGTGGCAACCTAGTCATCACCTGAGTCAGACGTACTGGTAAAGCTCAAAGCTTATCACTGATTTTAAAAACAAACCAACCAAAAACCCTCTTTTCAAAAGACATTAATTTTTAAATGGCTTTAGGCTAAACTTTATTTTAAAAAAATACACCCACATTTAGGGAAGTCAATTCTTGGCAAGCTTTGTGTCGGGAAAAATTAACCAAAAGTCTGTTGTCATGGCAAACGCAAAACAAACACGCTTGGTTCCACCACAAGTTTTCAGTTTAGTGTGTTCATTATATTTGCACTTCATTTTGAGGTAAATCACGGCGATTGTAACAAAGAGAGAAAAAAACACTTCAAGTATGCACTATTTTAACTATTAGTCTGTTAAGGAAAAGGTAAAGTGTTACGGATAAAGTAGAGGAGATGGCAAGTCCTCAAATCTGCCACCATCACAAAGTGTTGATGCACTTATAATACAATTAGTGGGAAAATATATATATGATAAGCAGCACGTGAGGGCCAAGAATGCAATGAAAATATCACATTGTGAGTTATCTGTGTCCTAAAGGCTGCTGATGGAATGGAATGTTCAAGTCCTACGGTGGATGGATACACACCTGTGCTAGTCCATGATGGTTTGAAACGTTCCAAGTGAAGCCATAGATTGCCCTCTTAATATGCAAAATATTTCAAAGGAATGGCATTCATCTTGACAATGGTTAACTCAAAATTGTTACAAAACAACACTCTCAGTAAGTACTATTTATATTTAGCACCTACCAAAGAAAATATTTTAACAAATCAATAATAAAAATATTTATATAAACTACAAGAGACCCAGAAAGAAGGTTTTTTTACACAAAAGTACACCTGTGGATTTACAAGGTATTTATTGTTTCTTTAACATAATTTAAAAAAAAAACATTAAGATCATTTAAATTCTGTACACTTCATCCTGCTGTAGACTTCAGCAAGTTAATGGGACTAAAACAGTCAACTATTCTTGCACCTGAATAAGATAAACGTAAGAACCTTTACAAACCCCATCGTGTGCACCGTGTCACCAAAGTCTCAAAACAAATCAGCGAGGTGGATGGAGCCAGATTCATACCCCCCCCCGAAACATAAAGAAATTGAGGCACAGAGCTGTTAAGTCACTTGCCCAAGGTCACCTGGCCCAGTACACTTTCCCGTCTACACAGATCTCCCCCTCAGGATGCAGCTTTGACAGGATAAATCCTGCCAAGAAGGCAAGAAGCCCTGCCCTTCACCACCTGCTCCCTCATTCGCTGCAGTACCTGTCCCAGCCATCACTGCGAATTCCCCAGCCAACATCACACCAAGAAAAAAAATAAAACATCACAGCCCTGCTCATTCCAGTGCCTTCCAGAAGGCTCCTTACATAAGAGGCTGGCCATGATGATGGAAGGAGAAAAACCATGCTACACAGGTCCTCCACAATTCGACCCGATTTTTTTAAGGGTAGAGGGGGCGCTCTTTTAAACATCGGTCTTGTTTGCTTTTTTTCCCCTCCCCACACTGTCAAAACGAAACTGCGTTTTTCATTCACAAAGACAGCAGATTATTTGAAGCTGGCAGCAAAACTGCTCTCCACCCCTACTGTCCAGACTCTTTCCTCCCACCAGAGAATACAGAACGTCGAGTCCCCAGCGCCCAGCCTTTAGGGATCTTGGATGGGTCTTTGGCCTTCTAGAAAAAGCTAGTACCCACCCTCGCTGTAGAGCAGCCTTACTCAGCCTATAAATTCCTCTTCAGCACACGCTCCCTCCCCTGGGCATCTGTTTCCACACCTCGCTCCTGCGGATGGGTGTGCCCTGGTGCATCCAGGGGAAGCCGAGGTGCCTGTGGCTAAGCGCGCCCTCACATCCAGTCCTACACATCTACACTTTTCATCAAAGATTCCTTCGCTCTCTGCCTCAGCCCTGGGTTCTACCCAGCAATCAGCTGACCAATTGCAATTGCACATCATTATATAACAATGAATTTCCCTCGCGTTCCACCCTCCCTCCCCAGGATTTCATTTGGGGAAGTACAGAACTACGACTGGTGAAATTTTTTCCAGGAATAGATGGGGAGAGAATGGGCGCGGTGGAAGCAAGAACCTGCGTTCGTAGCTTAAGAATCACCAGTTCATCGCGGAGATGTTTTTCTAATGATTTACAAACTAACCAACCCAAATCTCATAACTGCACGGACACCTCCGGCCGCCGTGATCATTGTCTGGCCGCGGCCGGGACAGGCCATCTGCTCCGCACGACGCGCAGCGCCATTACCTCCCGGAGCCCGGCTCCGCGCTGTCCTCAACGCCTACCCTCCCAGCCCGCTTTGTATGCGCCAACACGGACGCCTCCCTGGCTGCAGAAGGGGCAGAAAGACACAAGAAAGCGAGTGCAGAGCCCTGCCAGGGTTCCAGCCCGGAACCGGAGGGCAAGAAAGCCAAAAGCGCCACCAAAACCCGGCCCCTGGTCAACAAAAAGCCCACGCCTGGCCCCCACCCTTCTCTGCTCATCACTGCGCCCGTTTTTCCTTCCCGTTTCCACAACATCCTGGTACACCCTGCCCTTTCAGCATCCCGCCGCTGTCATTACGCGGCCAGGCTGAAACCCGCTCCTTTTTCTAAGGAACAGGAGGAAAGCTCCAGAAAGTCCTTTATGGTGGCGGGAGGAAGACACAACATGAATCCATTTCCCATCTCCCTATCCAACTCCTGGAGTCCATCCTCGCAGCACGCAGCCCAAAGAACAATATCCGAGCTTCAACCATGCTTATTCAATCTGGCATCCATTTGCTTACACCCCACAGGCCAGCACTGCAGCATCTCACTCTGACAATAAAAGGATACAGAGGCTCTGGCGCGCTACCCAGGACGACCGGAGTGCACTCACGCAATTTTAATGCCTCACAAATCATGTGGCTTGTATTTCTATATGATTGCATCTCCCACCACCACGATCGCCGTCTTCAGCAACAGGGGGAAAAAAGTTAGGTCCCTTTTCCTCCCCCTCCTTTGAAAAAAAATCCTGAGATGTTCTGTGCCACAAAAGGTTGCTGGCCGACCGCAATTTCCCAAGTACCAAACTCACCGTGATGCGTGGAATATTTTTCTTCCCCTGATAAGACATCTCTCTCCTGGGAAAAAATTAATTTCAAGAGGGCAGCTTTAAATCAAAAATTGCCAGGAAAGAGTCGGAATTTTTTGCAGGATTTAAAAAGGTGCAACAGCTTAGCTAGTCTTGCTGATAGCAAATTCCAGAAGCGTAAGGGATAAATGCAATCCTCTGTCTCTTTCTTCCTCTCCTCCAACACAGCCCCAGCTACGGCGGAAAAAAAAGAAAGAGAGGGAGAGAACAGGAGGGAAGGGGGTGGAAATAAACTACAGCAATAAAAGCCTCGGTTCAAGTCAGCCAACGCAGCGCATGCGCCGCCAGCCACTCCCTTTCCTCTCAGGCAAGAACCATCCGCTTCGGGAGAGACGAGCCCTGATTGGCCACAATGGTGGGATATGCAAATGATGCAGGAGAGAGCGCGAGCGGCGCGAGAGCGCGAAATGCTGCAGTGTGCGGCGAAGGGCGGCGGTCGGGGCGGGCGCCCGAGCAGGGAGCGCGCCTTTCGCGCCCTTTCTTTGGGCCAGGGTATCGGGAACTGTGGCTGGCTGCAGCCGCAAAGGCAACATCGGCATCGGAGGGATAAGGGAGGGGTGATCAAGAAGAAGAGGGGGTGCCCACCCTAGAGTCGGTGGGCTTCCTTGCAGCCCGGGCGGCACGCACCCGTCCGCGCGCGACCCGGTGGGTGCCCGCCCGCGCGCCAATCCGCGGAGGCCGCAGCAGCAGCCCCGCGTGGGGTGACTGCGCCGAGCCAATGGCTTCGCTAGCGGCGAGCACGCGACTGCACCGCCGGCCAGCGCCACGCCGCCCGGGAGGGGCGCCGGAGCCCTCCTCGCGCGGCTTCCGCCCAGGAGTCGACGGGGGAATTCAAATGGCAGCGAGCTGAGGGGCGGAGAGGGTTCGTCGGGACGCCGCCCAGCCCTACAGAGGGGCGGCTGGACCTCGGCCTGAGAGCGGGGCAGCACAGCGCTCCCCGGGGCTCCCCGAGGGCGGGGAGGAAGGGCCCCAGGCGAGGCTGGAAATGTAGCCCGAGGGTAGGCGACGGGCTGCAGGCAACCGCCACTGAGATGGACGGCCCTGCCCTGAACAGTCCTTGTGCCTAAGGCCTGCAAGGAACTTGGGGCAGGGGCCTTAGCAGCCGCTGGTGGAGGCGAAAATGGCCCAATCTAGGGCCCCGTTCTCTTTAATAGTCACTCCCATCTAGACACATTTGGAGGTCGCATTTCGCTGATGCCTGCAGATCTGTTGAGAAAAATCTGTTGGAATCGCAGCACCCAAAAAGCCCAGAGAATTCGCAGCACTAAATACAGGCCTCCACACTACATAAGGAAGTAGAAAGCCAAGTGAACTGGAGAAGCAGGAGAAATGAAAGAAAAAGCTTATGTCCCAAAAGAAGGGGAAACTGAGTCGTGGAGAAAGCCTCCTGGAATCACTTATAAATACAGGGAAGTCCTGACTCCCCATAAATACAGGGAAGTCCTGACTCCCCCATCAGACAGTCTTCTCACTCTTACAGTGGGCATTCAAGGCCTCTCTTCTTGGCGAGTGCGATTGAACAGGCCTGGGCCCCTTGCCTTTGCAGTCCAAGTCATGCTCTGATGCTCTTGCTTTAGAATCCCTGTGAAAGAAAAACACCGGTCCAGTTGATCACAAGCAGTCTACCAGGGGTCATCTCTTTGGAAAGTTGCCCGGGCAGATGCTAGGGCTAAAACCAAAGGCAGCCATGGTTTTGGGGGGCTTCTCTGCTTGAGATCAAGCAATAGCTAGAATTCCTTCATAATCTAAGCCATCCAGCAACCAAAAAAAAAGCTCTATTAAATTGGCTCACACTTGCTCATCAAAGATTAGCCAGATGAATACAAAATAATCCTAGGTCTACTGTGGGTCCACCTTCTAATATCTGTCTGCATTCTGGTCGCTTCGGATGGTTATCTGTCCAGAAAGTGTGAAATGTACATTTTCACTCCTTTTCCAGTAAATTCTAAAGTCCCAGAAAGAGGCTGTGAGGCATGCAGGAAGCTTCCAGGCTGGTTAATTCTCTCACGTTCCAATTAGCTATGCATCTTGAAAATAAAATAGAAGCACCTTCCCCACTAACCATGTGATGTGCTAAGGGAAAAATGAATTAGTACCAGCAAGTATTGGTACCAACCTGTAGGGGTTCAAGTCACAAATCTGAAAACACACAAAATGGGCCTTCCTAACTGTGAAAGCCAACAGTAGGTTCCAACTTGTGGGAGGTGAATGGGTGGGAATGAGAGTAGGGCAGCAGGGGGTCCTGTGTCCTATGAAATCATAAGAAAATTACCACTTGGCAAGCAAGTGAATAAAGAGATTCAAATTAATTTAAAACAAAATAACCTCTAATTATATTGTTTGTTTATATTCATGTTGCTTTCCTGAGGCTGAATTGTTTGATCTTAATGGTTTTAACTATATCTTGCTAATTGCCAATTTGCCATTGAATATTTTGCTTTGCAATGAAAGCTCCCTAGAGCTTGTCGGTCTTATTTCTATAGCCATTGATATAAGCTTCTTAGTCCATAACTGACATTTCCACTCATAAATATCTAAAGATATAAGGTTTAAATTGATTGGTCAGTTCTGACGAGAAAGAGCCTAAGAGTATTTGGCACCTAGGAGATAGCAATTAATTTTAATGGACCCAGGAAGAGAACTGCCTGCAATCTGCATTTCTTGCCATGCTTACAGATCAATGCAATGCAGTAAAGTAGAGGAGGGGAGGGGAGAACTTGCCACCCACTTTGCACTGATAAACTTGTTCATATGCTCTACTTTTTACACTGCCTTTAGACAAACATCCCATGAACATTTTCTGTAGTTTCAGATTGTTATCCCTCTACCCAATACACAAACCTCTTTGCAGGTATGAGTTTTCTGAATTTTTTAAAAATTAAATGCATGTCAAACATGAGAAAGCATTGTAAGATGGCCTATTCCACATTATGACCTCTCCCAAAGGCCCTGCCTTTCCATACTTGTCTCCCAGCTCCCAGAAGGAGCAAGGTGTGGTGACTAAACGACAGTCGTTTCATGAAGTGGTTCTCTGCCTGGCATTCTGAGTGGTCTACGGAGGGGAGAACCTGCGTAAACAGATCTGTGAGCACGAGGAGTGAGTTCTACCCAGGAGCCTGTCAGGCTCTGACCACAGCCTCCTCTGCAGCTTTACCTCCCATCCCAGACGCCCACGCCTTCATCACCATGCTCGTGGGGCATGCAGACGCACACCAGCACACACTGCCCCTTCTCAAATCTGTGCCCTGCCCTGTGCCGTCCCCTTCACCTCCCTCTCTTTCCGCCAACACTTCCTTTAAAAGTGAGCTTAAATATCACCTACTGGATAAAGTCTGCCCCCATCCTGCCTCCTAAAGTCTCTGGTACAACCTCCTATATTCACTGTAACACACCTCCCACCATATTGTAATCATCTGTCCATTTCTGCTATTGAAGCCTGACTCCTAGAAGCTAAAAGTTTGCATTCCTTTTTCCAGGAACCAGCACACTGCCTGATCCTGGCAGGGGAGCCCAATATTTGGTGAATAAATAAATGCTCCCACTGCTGAGACAAGAAAAGCAGGTTCTTCCACATCATCATGGTGGGCTTTGATGTTACCAGCATCCCCAACTCCAGCATTTCTCTTAGCACTGTTGCTATGCTGGGTCTTCCTTCCTGGCAACCCAGCTCCCCTCCTACAAGTCCCTGATAAACTGCATGTTATCATGTAGCTTATTCTTCCTTGCATAGCTGTAGCTGCCTGCATTTTCAGCTATGCTTCCCCTAAACAAACTGCCATGTACCATAAGCCTGAGAAAACACAGAGAGCCTCCAATCCTAAAATGAGCTCCAGAATCGTCCAAGGCATCTCCAGTAATTCTTTTCTCAGCACCTATTTTTTAAAGCCTCCTCTCTCCACCCTCCCGTTACTCCTTGTGCATGCCTAGATCATACCATTTACCATATAATACCACCTGGACTATACTGTCCTCACCTATACCATCACTAAGTGAGCATGACTTTCCTTCCATTTAAAGTTGGAGTTCACAGAGATAGAAAGTCTGTCCAAAGTCTCACTCATGTCTTACCCTCAGATAGGGGTGAGGGTCCAGGAAGGATGGGCCACATGGATGGATGTCTGAGTGAGGGCATCCAGTCAGTATTATTAAGAAGTTCGTGCCATGCAACCAGACAGGAACTGAGGGTAGGAAGATGGAGTGCCGTCACTCGGGTGCTGCTGGCTGGCGGCTGCTTTCGGTTCCTCAACGCCCTGCACAGTGTGTATCCCACCGGGGACCAAGCCGGCCACTGCGCTTGGTTTCATCTTCCCCCTTTGGGAAGCAGAAGCAAGCGTTTCTGCTTCTGAGGCCCCGCCTGGGCCTATGCACAAGTGTAACCCTCAGGATGTCACAGAGCAGAGAAACTCCAAAACAGAAATTGCTGACAGAAGGAACGGAGCCTAGATGTGGCAAAGGAGAGAACCCCTGGGAGAACATTGATGCAGTACTGACGCCAAGGGCTGTGGCTTCAGATGCAGCCCGCAGAGAAGTTAAAATTAACACGGTGGTCAAGAGAAGGTACCAGAATTCTTTGCCAAAAGCTGCAGGCATCAATTAGGACACTTGAGTGGAAAGTGATGCCTTCGTCCCTGCAGATGGAACCAGGCCACGACAATCATTTTCTCTGAGCATTTAACTAACTCTGAAGGGGCAGTGTCTGCAGAGGGGCAGTCAAGGGCAGATGGGTCCAACACGCCTGCCCACAACATTTCCCCGCTGGTGCATCCTTTACCGGGGGGCATAGAGTGGTGGCTGATAATGGTCAGGAGTGACTGGCTCTCTAGATGCTGGTTTTGCTAGAACTGAATAGACTTTTATCAACTGAGTGGAGGCTGTGCAAGCGTCCTGAAGAAGTCCTCACTGCATGAAGGTGTGAGGCTTATCTGTCCAAGTGCATCAGAGCTCAGAGGAAGGTGTGCAGTTCACAGAATCCAGTAAACTTGGCTTTGTCCTCCAAGGCTGTCTCCAGTTAACACACAATCCTCCCAAATGACCCTTGCATTTCCTACCTTGCACACCATCCATCTTCTGTGTGACCACAGATTCTTCCCGAGGCTTTCCCACAGAGCATGAGATAGACAGCATCTTGCTATGGCCAGCATGCCCCAGTCCTGTTCCCTGGCAGCGAATGAGGAAAGTGCACTGTGATCCCCTCTGCCCTTGTCCCGCTGGTTGGTGACTTGGGACTAGGACAGGGCCTTGTTCCAATGTGCCTGGGTCTGAATCACCTGGAGTGATTTTGCCCGTGCATTGGAATCCCTTGGATCACCAGCTCAGACATCCTGATTGGAATCTCCAGGGATAAAGCCCAGGAAGGTTAACTCATCTACCTCTGGCCACTAGACCACCCCAGCCTCCTCTTGCAGAAGAGGAAGCAAGGAGAACACTCTCACTCCCCACCTAGGATTCTTCCAACTCCCCAAAGTACATCAGAGCTCTGCCCTTTACCTAATAGGAAGATCTTATGGAAGAGCAGTAAATATTATCATCAGGGCACCTCCACTTGTCTGCCTTCCAGTTAAACACTGTTATGTAATCAATAAGGAGGGAATTAACATTTATGGAGCACCCACCACAGTCTCAATATAGCACTGGGTACTTTAAATACATCTTATTTAATCTTCCTCAGATCTTACTAGGTAAGTCTTCATATCCTCATTTTATAGACAGGAGAGTAGAGCTCAAAGAAACCTCTTGTTCCAGGTCCAAGTTCATGCAAGAACAAGAGCTGGGTTCTAATTCAGGCCTGTGTGACAGCCTCGAGCCCAAGGGGCTAGTTCTTTAAAAGATAAAATACTTTTTTATCCAAACCCAGGACCCACCTTGTGAAAAGTGGTGGGCCTAGGTAGTCTGCTGTCTCTTTCTTTACCCCTTTCAAAATCCCCGCCTGCCACTTGAGGCTTCTAGAACTTCCATCAGTCCCATAACACCTGCATGAGTACCTTAGATGCTGCCCCTTGTCCCCAAATTAATTCTCTGTGTCTGTCTCTCCTTATCACTCAACAGGACTCAGTTTTTTCCAGTGGCCCAGTGCTCCCCTCATTAGAAACATGGTAAATTAACGCCCAAGTTTAAACAAGCAATGACTGTGCTGAAAGGGGAAGACTCCGACTGGCAGAATTCAGATAACGAAGCAGGCTGCTTGCAGGAATCGAATGGAAACTGGTTACCAAGACTGCCTTCCTCCCCAGCCTCATCCTGGGCTTTCCTCCCAAGACAGCAAACGTGGTTTCCTCCAAATCTGCTTTCCTTCCATTTTCTTGCAGTGGCCCCTGCTGCTGTCCCCTCTTCTCTCATTCACTGCAGGGCTCACTCCTTCACACCCTGTACCCTCTTAGGGAAACCCGGCCTGACCACCCCATC
Source organism: Carollia perspicillata (assembly GCA_004027735.1). Lineage (NCBI taxonomy): Eukaryota > Metazoa > Chordata > Mammalia > Chiroptera > Phyllostomidae > Carollia > Carollia perspicillata. Next base: position 18,279 of record PVKM010009391.1, read on the forward strand.
TGAAGTCGGCTTGCAGATTCTCCACTCACCCCATCTCAGCACTGTCTCCTCAACAGCAATGATCACAAGTTGGAAGTATTTTTGTGCATCTGTTTACTTGGGTATTTTTAGTCTCTACCTCTCAATTGCAAAGTCCCCAAGTCACCCTGTTCTCCACCCTACCTAGCAAGGCCCCCAGGACACTCAATAAGCACAAGCTCAATAAGCAAACCAATGGCAGGCAGACTCTCTCCAGTGACCGCAGGCAGGTTTCCTTCTGGCCCTGCCACACTGAGCCAACCTGCTGCCAAGGTGACCAGGAGCTCGCCTTCCATCTTTTCCTCCCAGATTTTCAAAACGCCAGGTGGCAAGAATTTGCCTCATTGGATTAGGTCACGGGGCTTGTGGTCCAATTACCCACTGCAGAGCATGAAGGATCCTTTTTCATTGGGATCTGCCCCTCAAAGCATCAGGCCTGATCAGCACAAAGTTCAGTGCCCCCTGCTGATCCAGTTGGGCAACTACAGTTGGGGTCCCTTTCCCAAGCCCAAGTTTCAGGCTGGAGCTGCACCACACCCAGAAAACACAGGGAGTCCTTGCCAATCTGGACCCGTCTTGATTCAGAAGCTGTGTCCATTCCAAAGTGAGCCAAGAAATTTGGGAACTGTGAACTGTGTGCCCAGAGAGTAAGTCAAAAATATTTCAGGAGTTTGTCTCTTAAAAGAATCAGCCACTTGCACAGCAAAGGAAAACATCAACAAAATAAAAAGACAACCCTTTGAATGGGCAACATATCTGCCAATACATCTGACATGAGGTTAATATCCAAAATTTGTGAATAACTTACAAAACTCAACACCAAGAAAACAAACAACCCATTAAAAATGGGCAAAGTACCGGAATAGACGGTTATCAAAACAGGCCAACAGACATAGGAGAAGATGCTCAACATCAGTAATCATCAGTGAAATGCAATTAAAACCACAATGAGATATCACCTCACACATGTCAGAATGTCTATCATCAATAAGCCAGCAAACAACAAGTGCTGGCAAGGATGTGGAGAAAGGAAACCCTTGAACACTATTGGTGGGAACGCAGTCTGGTGCATCCACTGTGGAAAACAGCATGGAGATGCCTCAAAAAATTAAAAACACATCTTCCTTGTGACCTGGTGATTCCAATTCTGGGAATATATCTGAAGGACCCAAAACACTAATTCAAAAGAACATAAACACCCCTATGTTTATTGCAGCCAAGATATGGAAGCAGCCCAAGCATCCATCAATAAAAAAGTGGACAAAACAACTATGGGACATGTACACAACAGAATACTAGTTGGTCATAAAAAAGATGAAGATTTTACCATTTGCAACAGTATGGATAGACCTGGAGAACATTATGCTCAGTGAAATAAGCCAGTCAGAGAAAGACAAATACCATACGATTGCACTCAGATACGGAATCTAAAGAACAAAATGAACAAGCAAAATAGAGACAGACTCATAGATGGAGAGCAGGCTGACAGCTAAGGGGGTTCGGGGGTGAAGGGATGGAGCAAAAAGGAAAAAGGACTCACAGACATGGACAACAGTGTAGTGATTACAAGGGGGAGGGAAATATAAGAGAACTAAATGATAATGGAAAAAACACAATAAACAAACAAACAAACAAACAAACAAATCGCCCATGTTCCAATATTGAGAATTACTCACTAATTCAAAAACACTCCATGCCTCTAGCCCATTTGTTCAGACAGGTTCCCTAGAGACCTCATTGGAGTGATTTACTATTTTCATCAATGAACTCTCAGAGAAGTGGTCTTGTTTGGATATTGTAAAGACTTAAAGAAACGCTGACTTTTCCCTTAATCCTGTTGATCTTGATCTTCCCCTACTTCCCCACTCCCCTCTTCCCTGACCGCCCTCCATTTGTTCTCGTTAGTAAGAGCCTTTTATCCACTGAGTGCCAGCCGGAGGAGACCAAGGAGTAATCCAGAGGTGAGCTCACAAGCTCCCCGTGTGGCCCCTCCACAGGTGTGACAGGGTGCTGTGCACGGCAAAGCCATGGCCACAAGGAGGGGGCGGGTGCATGCTGAATTCATCGCCGGATCAGGAGAAGCTGTACTCCTCTACCCTGGGCCTGGGCCGGGGGTTCTGTGCCCCAGACTCACCCACCCAAAGAAACAGAGCGGGACCTCATGAGAACATGAGGATAAGGAAGTCACCGAAAGGATAAAGAGCCAACTGGAGTTGTGCTGGAAGCAGACTGTCCATCACACATGTGGGCCTTTAAACTAGGTTCCACCTCGATGGCAGCGTTGGCTTTGTGTGGCCTGCAGTCAAACCAGGGGAGGAGTACACCCACCTGCACCCATTACAGGGCTCAAGGTGCCCTTCTGTTTCTCAGGAATTATGAAATAAAGTTAAATTAGTGAAAAGGCCTCTTGAACGTGTTTGGGCTGAGAGAGGAAGAAAGTAATCCTAGGGGCCTGAGAGAAGGGGGACACGGCGCTCTTCCTTTGCTCCTCCCCACCCCACCACCCCGTACCATGGCCCTCCCGGCCCCAGGCCACTGCCTTTGAGGGGTCTCCATCTTTCCCAGTTAATTTACTGGGCCCCTGCTTCTGGGACTTACTCTGTCCTGAAGTAAGGGCACTTGGTCAAAAGTGCAAATATGACCTTGTAACTCTCCAGCTCATGTTTTACAGACCCCGCAACACCTACGTCATGAAGTCCCAATCCTGAGCAGGGTATCCAGTCTTTGTGAATAGTCCAGCCTCTTCAAAATCTCTTGCCTTCTTTAATGCTCTCTGCGTACCTGTGTCACACCCCAAGCTCCAGCCACACCAGACTCCAAGTTCCCTGGATGTGTCGGCTGCTTGTAACTTCTGTGTCTATAATCACATCTCTGCCTGTCCCAGCACCCCCATCTCCTCACTGACCCTCACTGACCCCCTCATGCATCCCCTCCTGGGTGCAGCCAATCCTGAGCCTGCAGGTGGAGCCGACCACTCCTTCTGTTAGGGACCACGGACCCTGTATACAGGGCTTCTAGAAAAACACCCGACACCATTCCCTGTGCTCTTTCTTTACACATTCTTTCCTTCTCCTAGACAACAAGCTTTATGGGATGAGAAAGCCTGGTATACAGCAGACACACGACAAATTCTAAAAGAATGGATGAGGGATGGATTGATGAATGGATGGATAGATTGGTAAGTGGGTAGACAAGTGTGTAAATGAATAAATGAGTAAGATCCTTGAACAAAAGTTGTAGTTATAAATATATTTACAGTGGGATTTGAGTCCAAAATGATCTTTCAGAGCATAAAATTCACAACCAGGGTGTCTTAGGGTCCATCCATTTAGCAAAAGTTCCCAGGAAGATTGACAGGTACCGATGACAACCATTCTGTCCTACCAGAGCAGCATGTAAAAATGTCATTAGGGTCTGGGCACTTCTCACTTGCTACCAGCACCACCTTGTAGCCATAGATGGATTAGGCCCTGACTTTCCATGCTACGGAAACTGTTAGAATCTGCAGAAGTATCTCCAGTCACTCATCCTCGTTGGGACAGGACAGCTGTAACAAAGGACATCTTTACAGCGCGAGCATCGTCCGGGCGACAAATATCCACCTGGGTTGGTATGGGGGGAGTTCTGATTGGCAAAGGCAAGATGATCAAGTTCCCCTTGTACAATGTTCTTTCAATCTAGTGTTGGAGACGAAGGTTCCCTACCTTGCCCCTCGCACTGTTTTTCATCTTTCTTTGGCTACATCAAGTCATTTGGCCACTTAGGCTACAGAATGCCCAAAGTAGTCATGGTCTAGTGGATGACCAAAGTTGTCACCAGAACTGCAGGTGACCTCTGGGGAGCCAACAGCATGAGCCCTTTCCCTTTGGCCACCTTGGGGTCAAGGCCAAAGCTGAGAGACAAAGGGCAAGACTCACGCTGATGCTCTCCTGTGTCCTTGTCTGCTGGGGAGGCCAGGTCTGAGTATTTGTGTGACGATCTCCAAGTCAGAATGGAGAAGGGCAGTAGGGAACTGTATTTCATTCTTTCTGCATTTTCATTTTGCTTTTCTCTCCACATTTCGGTATTGAAAGCTTCTACTGACACTTCTTCAAGTTCAATGATTCTCTCCTTGATTGTGTTGAGCTTATTTGTAAAGCAACCAAAGACATTCCACATTTCTGTTACCATGTTTTAGCTTTCCACAATTTCTGTTTGATTCTGTCTTACAATTTCCATCTCTCTGGTAACATCCATCTGTTCTCGCCTGTTTTCCACTTTTTCCATTACAGGCCTTGGTATGTTAATCACAGTTATTTTAAGTTTCCTATTTTAAGTTTCCTCAGCATCTCTGTCATAGCTGAGGCTGGATATGAGTCTGGTCATGCTCTGCATCTTCAAACTGTGGTTTTTGTCTTTAGTATGCTTTGCAAATTTGTTGAGAGCTGGCTGTGGTGTTCCGGGTAAAAAGTGCCCGGTACTTGCTCGCGTGGCAGGCTGCTGCTCCAAATGATCCCTGAGGCTCTGTATCAGCCAGTCTCTCCAACTGTAGGAGCAGCAATTTGTCCCGTGACCTTACTTATCTAATGGATCCGAGAAGAGCTGTTGATTTTCAGTTTATTCAGCTTTTTTCTTGTGGGACCAGAAGTCCTGACTGCCCAGCTCCTCACAAGTCAGATCAGAAACAGAAAGCCTTCTCATCTTATCCCATTTATTCAAATGTAATGTTCACAGGGTATATACACAATAAATGTAAATAAATGTGTATATAATTTAAAAAAACTGTAGAAGGATATATACCAAAATATTAGTATTAATATTAATGAGCAGTTACTGTGTCAGATGTTTCAAGCTGTTTACAATATTATTAGTACATTATTGTTATAATACATTATTGCATAATTATTGATCATAACTGATGTAAGTAATTTGCTTAATAATTTAAGTAATTGTTTAAATAGGTATTTCATTAAATAATTGCTTACATAAATAAATACTTCATTTATTTCTCCAACTATCCTAGAGATAGTTTGTTTTATTAACACTTGAAGAAACTGAGTCACAGCGAGGTCCAGTAACTCACCTAAGTGAGTACTGGACCTTGGCAACCTCTGCAGCATCAACCTGCACACACGACAGAACGATAACAGTGCTATTCTTGGGGTGGGCTGGAGGCAAAAGCCACCTCTACACTTTTCTGCAATGTCTGGGTTTCCCATAACGAGTATATATCACTCCTGTAATAACACAAATAAACGAAGATGCCGCCTTTAAGAAAAGCCAATAGGAATGTACAACAGGAAGGGGATGAAATCACAGAAAGCATTTCAAAGTCAAATTCAAACTGCTCCTGTAGCATCGCACCCCTGCTTGTCTCCATGAAGGGCTGTGTTCCCTGCGCTGTAACTAGCCGGAACTTCAGACGAGTGTTTCACAAACATACTAAGTTCATTAGTAAAAACATTATACATTACATCATGACCTAGAATACATGTGTCCGTACAACTGGAATAAAACAAAATATCTCCTTTTTTAAAAATTGGTCACAACCCACTACAGCGTTCTGCCCACCCATTAGCTTAGACAACTGTAACCCAGCAATAGTTGGTATGATTGATTGATGATGAGACTGTGAGTCCCTCTTCCTGACTTTTTTTAAAAGATTTTATTTACTTACTTTTAGAGAGAGAGGAAGAGAGGGAGAAAGAGAGGGAGAGAAGCATCAATCTGTGGTTGCCTCTCACACACCCTGAACTGGGGACCTGGCCTGCAACCCAGGCATGTGCCCTGACTAGGAACTGAAACGGTGACCTTTTGGTTCACAGGTTGGCACTCAATCCACTGAACTTCACCAGCCGGGCACCTCTCTCTGACTTTTAACAAAACTTGGCGTCGGGAGTTCAGAGCGGTATTCTGCACATACGTTTTGACTTCACAACCCCGCTGCCACAGCCCTCATACTCGCACTCCTCAGGCAGCCACTGCCCAGAACCGGGGAAAGCGCACGGCCTTTGGAGGTCTGCTGCGCAGCAGGCCACCGCTGCCAAAGCTCACCAGCTCCCAGGACTGGTTAGTTTGATGTGTCAACTTGCTGGGTCATAGTACCCAGACATTTGATCAGATATTATTCTAGATGTTTCTGTGAAGGTATCTGAGATGAGAGTAACAGTTAAGTCAGTACATTTCGAGTGAAGCAGCCTCCATCATGACAGCAGGCTTCATCCGATCCGTTGAAGGCTTTCAGAGTGAAGAACTAGCCTTCCCTTGAGGAAGAGGAGGCAACTCTGCCCCAGACCACCTTCAGACATGAACTGCCACATCAGCTCTTCCCTAGATCTCCAGTCTTCAGCCCACCCAGTAGATGGTGGCTGGACTTGCCAGCCTCTGTGGTACCATGAGCCCATCCTGTAACGTAAGTCTTTCTCTCCGTATGTGCACATTGCATTGGTTCTGTTTCTCTGGAGAATCCTGACTAATAAAGTGATGAAGTTACAAGGATTCTGACTTCTGTTTTACTAGCATCCTCTTTCAATCGCCTCCTCCGCATGCACACTTTGACGGAGCAAGCTGCTGTGCCGGGAAGGCCTGCCCACCCAATACCCAGTGAGGAAGTGAGACACACAGTCCCATCACCCTTCTGACAACCACATGAGTGAGCTTGGAAGCAGATCCTTCCCCAGGAAAAACTGAGAGACGGCTGCAACCCATGCTAGCACCTTGATCACCCAGCTTTGCGAGAGATCTCAACGCAGAAACTCAGCTAAGCTGTGCCTGGAGTCCAGACTCCCTAAAACTGTGACATAAACACTGTTTTAAGCCACTAAATTTTTTTAAATATTTTATTTATTTACTTTTAGAGAGAGGGGAAGGGAAGGAGAAAGAGAGGGAGAGAAACATCAATGTGTGGTTGCCTTTCACACACCCCGAACTGAAGACCTGGCCCGCAGCCCAGGCATGTGCCCTAGACTGGGAATCAAACAATCAAACCAGCAACCCTTTGGTTTGCAGGCCGGCACTCAATCCACTGAGCCACACCAGCCAGGGCTAAGCCACTAAGTTTTGAGGCAATTTTGTATGCACCAATAGATAGTTATCTATTATTAATAGTAGCAGTAGTAGGGTAAAAACATGAAATATAAAAATTATTACTATTAGCCTTAGAAATAAGGGTTTTTCAATGTGAGAAGAGCCAAAGGAGGTTTTTCAAATTAGCAACTATTTTGGTGAAGTGGCAAGAGTTTGAGGCAAGAAATCTACGTATTTTTTTAAAGTGCCCAGACGATGCTGACTGGCCTGTTTGGGAGCCCTTGACATGACCTGTGCCCTTAATTCTGTGAAGCGGTTTCATAATGAAGTACACTAAGCCTGGGCAGCTCCCTGGACCACTGTTACCCAGCGTGGACATGCCCAGGGCAGCGCCCAAACAAACACTTCTGTTTGAGTAGTTATACGTGTATTACGTGTGAGGAAAAACAACTTACATGTTAGCCCCATCTTTTTAGATATTGTTGCTTAGACCCAAATTGTGTAAAAGTTATACACATGCAAATTACTTCCCCTTCCTCTCCCTCCCCTGGTTTAGGAGACGTCCCGGGTAAGCACACAGTCCGTGCACAAGCAGGAGAGGAGGTGGGGAGGTGGGGCGAGGCCCAAGCTGAGGAGATGGCTCCCTTGACCCCGAAGTCAGCTGCAGACAATAAGAATATTGAGCATAAGGGAAGTCATGTTTCTTACTGTCAAAAAAGGAGGAGGAAGCTAGAATAAATTCCCTAGTGTTGAGTTGGAATTGAGGACTCGCTTTTTAATATATAGAGACACAAAAGATAAATCCATGTGGATGTGTGCCTGTATGTTGGTCAGTATCTCCACGTGCACATACACTTCCCAGCCCTGTGCAATGAGGGAGCCTAGAAACACGACCACTCAGAGGCAATGAGCACAGCCAGCACCTCAGGCCCCACTCACACACGATTTAGATGAGACTTTGGCCTTTAGACTTTAGCATTGATGCTAGAACAAATTAAGACTCTGGGGACTTTTGAGATGAATAAAGGTATTTTACATGTAAAAAGGGCATGACTTTGGGGAAGTCAGGGGCTAAATATTATGGACTGAGTGGTTGTAATCCCAGAAAAGTCATGGGTTAAATTCTAATTCCCAATGCAGGTAATCGTGTCAAAAACAAAAACAAAAACAAACAAACAAACAAAAGCCATATAGCATTAAAAAACACACCAGACAAATCCAAACTGAGAGACATTCCACAAAATAATTCCTTTGTAATATTCATTAAGTGCCAGGGTTATCGAAGTCAAGGAAAGATGAACTGTCTCCAACTGAAGGATATGAAAGAGACATGGAAACGAAATGGAAGTCTGACTTGGATGCTGGACTGATAAATGATGTTATCAGACAACTGGCAAAATCTGAATGGAGTCTGAGGGTCAGGTGGTAGACCTGCCTCAGTGTTCATTTTCCAAGTTAATGGTTATACTTTGGTTCTGCAGAGAAGTATCCTCCTCTTCTGGGAAATACACGCTTAAGTATTGAGGGCAAATGAAGCATCATTATCCGCAACTTATTCTCAATGACGCAGAAAAAATATGCAGCTGTGTGTGTGTTGAGAGAGAGATGCAGTAAAATACCCAAATAAGACCACTGGGTAGAAAGTCTACAGAAAAATCTGTACTATTTTTGCAACTGAATTTTAAATTACTTTAAAATGTAAAGTTAAAAAATAAGCTTAAAAGGCAGCAGTAGATTTTTCTAAAATATGAAACACATACTAGGAAAGACTGGGTACAGATATGGCAAAAGCTAATGACTGGAATTAGGAACCCAAAATTGAACCATGCTCCTGCTCCTGAGCTGGCCATGCCTTTGCAAAGCCGGGGCGGGCGGCCTGGCCCAACCAGACTCCACTCACAGGCAAGGGCGGAATCAAGGCCATTCCTTGGCTTCTGCAACGCCCGATTTTGCCCTAATTATCCAGATATTTAGTCAGTAGTGAGGAAACTATTACCTAATCCTTTCTGCAGGAATTATTCTGATTTCCATAGCTGTACACAAATCTGTTTAAGTCATTAATCAGAAAATCAATTTTAAGAGTTTTCTATCAAATAAACATGCCCTTATTATCTCTCATGACCTTCACATACAAGCCTCTCAGCCATGAAAGGACATTTTCTCACCACTGCTGCACAGAGCCCTTTGCTGGCCCGAGGCAGGTGTCACATCTTCCTCACCGTTTTCCCATTGCCTTGCCCATCAGCAAAGCCACATGCAGAACCTTCACCCCCTCAGATTATGTACAATCATCTGTGCCTGCTTTGCTTCTTTTCGGTGTATCACCAGATTCCTCTTGGTCCAAACACAAATTTATTCCCCTTTGCAAGTCCACTCTTCACGTCTTGCTCACTTAATAATTTCCTTTTTACAAATGTTACCTGCAGAGCACTTGCCACCTAGGTTGGGAGGAAACTCTGAACTTGTAACGATCCTGTGCGCAAGGAAGAGCATCGTGTGCTGAGGTGAGGTTCCTGTCCCTGCAGGAGAGGCCTGCACAGGTCCGGTGTCCTGGCACACTTATCCCAAGGTGAGGTCAGCATGTTACCCACCTCATCATAACCAGCTCACCAGGCAAACAATTAGTTTACATCCCAATTCATAACACCGACCTACACGACCCCTGCCCTGAAAAGAACACGAATCTCAGAACTCAATTTTGCACCAACAAGCCTGAAACATCATTATCATTTCCTTTCATTTGTTTCCCACCACAATCTCCATACCTGCGTTCTGCGAAATAAATTCAGGCCGCAAACTAGAAAAAGTAACACTACATACAACAGAGATGAGATTTTGGTTTTCACTTTGTGCCGCGTCATACTCTAAAAGCTGCCTATGTGTTATGTATCTGATTCCCCTAACCAACCATAATGTTATGGGCTAAATGCTTATACCCCAACAACCAAATTCATGTTGCGATCCGAAGCCCCATTGCAGTGGTATCAGGAAGTGGGCCTTTGGGGGGTGATTAGGTCCTGAGGGTGGGGCCCTCCTGAATGGCAATGACCCCTCCTGGGGTCAGGGCCCTGAGGAGAGGCCAGAGAGCTCCCTTGTCCCCCCTGCCATGTGGGTGCACACAGAGAGGTCTGCTGTCTGCACTTGGGAAGAGAGCTCTCATCCGAACCTGACCAAACTGACCCCCCGCCAATCACAGACTTCCAGCCTCCAGAACTGTGAGAAATAAATATCTGTTTCAAAGTCACCCAGTCTATGATAATTTGCTATAGCAGCCCGAACTGACTGAGATACCTAAAGACCTAGGCACTGTTCTTATTCTAATGTAGGCAGCAAAGAAACGGTCACAGAAACATTATTACCAGATAAAACACTGAGTGTCCAGTTAAATCTGAATTTTAGATAAACAAGGAATAATTATTTTAGTATAAGTATATCTCTAATATGGCATGGGACATACTTATTCTAAACCAAGTTAAAAATTACTTGAGGTTTATCTCAACTTTAAAATTCACTGGGTGCCCTATATTTTCCTTGCTCACACTAGAAACCCTACAAAGAAAGGGTGGATAAGCCCGCCAACATCCAACAGCGGGTAAGCAATAGCAGTTGCAGATCTAAAGCCAGGCAGCTCACACTTTTCCTCATGGACCTTGGTAAGAACTAAATGAGATCATACACATAAATGGCTTAGCCTGGGGTCTAGCACCTAGTAAGAATTCAAATGCTGATCATTAATAATAACACTAACCAGTGTTATTGCTGTTGTTAGTCCAGAGATCTTTAACTCTAAAGGACACTATCAAGAAAGTAAAAAGACAACCCACCGAATGGAAAAAATATTTATAAATCCTACATCTGATAAGAGACTAGTATCCAAGATATATAAAGAACTCCTACAACTCAACAACAAAAAAACAAACTACTCAATTTTTTTAATTGGCAAAGGATTTGAATAGATATTTTTCCAAGGAAGATACACAGATGGCCAGCAAGCCCATGAAAAAATTAGGGTAGTTAGTCATTAGAGAAATGCAAGTCAAAACCACAGCGAGACACCACTTCGTGCACACTAGGATGATGATAATCAAAAAGACAAACAAATGCTGGTGAGACGTAGAGAAACGAGCCCTGGTACAAGGCCAGTGGGGATGTAAAACGGGGCTGCCACTAGAAAGCCCCACTGTGGAGAACAGTTTGATGATTCCTTAAAAAGTGAAACATAAAGTTAGCAACTCCATTCCTAAATGTATACCTAAAGAATTGAAAGCCTATGTCCACAAAAATCTGTACACAAATATTCATAGCAGCATTATTTACACTAGCCAAAAAGTGGAAACAGCCCAATGTCTATCAGTTGGTGAATAGATGACGTGGTTCATCCACACAATGAAATACCATCCAGCCATTAAAAAAAACAAAGTTCTAAAACATATTGCAACGTGGCTAAACTTTGAAAATACTGTGCGAAGTATCTTGGTTCGGGCTGCTCTAGCAGGATGCTAGTCTGGATGGCATACCCACATTTATATCTCACAGTTCTGAAGGCTGGAAGTCTGCGACCAAGGTGCCAGTGTGGCAGGGCTCTGGTGAGGGGTCTCCTCCTGGCTGGCAGGTGGCCACTTACCTGCCGCTTCCTCACGTGGTGGAGAGAGAGCACCAGCTCTTTTTCTGCTTCCAAAGGACCCTGATAGCATCACAGGGCTCCACCCTCTTGACCTAAAAACCCCAAAGGCCCCACCCTCCTACGGCTACGCCCCTGGGGGTTAGGGTTTCAAAATATGAATCTCGGGGGACACAATCATGCAATCCATAAAATTAAGGGAAAGAGCCAGTCACAAAAGGCTTCATAGAATATGATTCAATATCGAGAAGAGGCAAATCGTAGCGAAAGCAAATTGGTGGTTCCTGTGCCTGGAAGTGGAGGACTAGAAAAGTGACTGACTCATGCAGGTCACTTGGATAATGACAGTATCTTGAAAGTAGATGGTGTGATAGTTGCACACCTTATGAATAAACTAAAACCACTGAGTTGCACCCATTAAAGACTTTAAAGGGGTGAGAGTTTATGGTATGTTGAATTAGTTCAATTTAACAAAAAAATGATTTACCAAAACTCACCATTCTCTTGAAGCCTACCCTGCCCTGCTTACCCTTGGAAGATACACTCCCCTCCTCTTTCACCTCAAAAAAAAAAGCCCATCTGGCATCAACTCCCTGAAATATCCTCCCTTCACCTGCCACCTCACCCCCGGGGTCACGCAGTCTTCCCAGATGCAAGAGGAAGCTCAGACCCTCCCGTGCCCCTTGGCATCTAAAGCCAGTCCCTCTGTCCTGTGGGGACCCACAGCCCCCCTTCCTTCCACCGGCCCTGCTCTCCCACCAGGCCTTCCTCTCAGGACACAGACATGACCAGGGCTCCCCATCTTTGTCAAAAGCAAATGAACTACAAACGCACAAGGGCCTTCCCTGGGCCTGCCTTCGTCACCCAAGACCACCTACTGTGCTGCAGGGCAACGTCACCTGGACATACAAGCCCCCAGTCGCCGCCCCGTAAGATGTCGCTCTCCACCAGGAGGCCCCTTGCCCTCTTTCCCTCCTGAGTGGCGGCCCACACCTGTGTCCCTGTAAGGTCTCCCACCGTGAGGGACTTTCTGCACTCAGGCACAACTGTCCAAGTGCTGCTCAGGTCAAGTCGGCTGTGTGCCACTGCCACCTAGTGGCCGTGGTTTTCCTGTGTGAGCCTGGGAGCCTCAGGGCCATGGTGGAGGTTGCAACACAGAGTGAGATACTGACAGGGAAGGGTCTAGGGAATCCACCGCAGAAAGGGTGCTATGACCCTGAAAGATTCTGTAGAGATAGAAACCATATTGGAGTGCAAGCTGTGGTTTCCAAAATATATAAACAACTCTTACCAAAAGAAAAAGACAAATATCCCCACAGAAAAATGGGTAAAGATGAGTAACAGGCAGCTCACAAAAGAAACACTGTAAATGACCAGCAATGCTATGAGAAGATGCTCCATCCACACACCCTCAAAGGCAAGCAGAAATTATGAGGTACGATTTTTAGCCTACGTGACTAGAAAATTTTTAGGATTTGCTGTCAAGTGTCGGTGAAGGCCTGGGAAACAGGTATGCCTCTATTTGGCTGGTGGGCATGTAGGCTGGCCAGGCTTTTCCCAGGGTGCCTTGACAATATCTATAACAATGTTAAACGTGTTAGATGTTCCACTTTCCCGTGTCTCCCGAGAGAAACACTCACATCCCGCCAGCAGGCGCACATGTACAAGAGGCTCCCTGAAGCTTTGTTTATTCTCGACAAAAATGGAAAATAACAGAAAAATGGCTAAATATGCCATGAGATATTCAAGATATAGAACAATGGGCTGATTAGCAGTCCATAATGTGGAGGCAAATGCATGATTTTATATCCTGACTGTGTCACTTACTGAGCACACAACCTTAAGCGAGGTAGTTGCTGTCTTTCTGCCTCAGTTTCTTCATTAAAGTTGAGATAACGAGACCTACTTCACGGGGTCATTGACAGGCCTAAATGAGCAACTACATGTGAAACAATTAGAATTGTACTTGGGACATATTTAGCACACAATAAATATTAGCTGTTAGCATCTGCAGCTCAGAGAATGTAAGTTTATGTAAACTGAAACAATTTCTGTACACCAACATAAACCTCGGAAGCACGGAGAGGGAGAAGGACCAAGCTGCTGACACAGAGTGATCCTATGTCAGTAAAGCACACACATGCACGTGTGCCCACAGGCATGCACACCAATAATACTGTACATTTTCTCCCAGGATGTACATACATGTAAACATGTAAAAGGGGCTGGAAGGATACCAAAGAACAGGTGACCCTGGTTATCTCTGGTCATGGGAGAGAACCGGGGTGAGGAGAGGGGCCAAAGTGAGCTTTAGCCATATCTCTGTTTAATAACATAATCCTCTGTGACATATATGAAGTTCATTTCTTAAAACAGTGAGTGGGAGAAGTGTAGGTGGAAATACGGATTGTGGGGTCAAGAGAGGAGTTTGTGAGCTTCCTTGTTGCTGCTGTTCTGTAATGTTTTCTGACGGGAATGCTCAAGGGCCTTGGTGTGCTGATAGAAATGGTCTAGGACTCAGGGGTGTCCAACCTTTTGGCGTCTCTGGGACACACGGGAAGAAGAGTTGTCTTGGGCCACACGTTAAATACACTGCAACATGTAATCACAAAAAAAGCTCACCGTGTTTTAAGTAGATTTATGAGTTTGTGTTGGCCCGCATTCACAGCCATCCTGGGCCACCCACAGCCTGCAGGCTGGGAGTTGGACACCCCTGGTCTAGGAAATGAGAGAGCTGGTGGTGGACAGTGTCCAGCAGCAGAAAGCAGGGGGATTCAGGGCACAGTGAGCGGACAGCATAGGCAGAGTGGAACCTTCCTTCCACTGTGAGCACAAGGTGGGGAAGGCAGTGCCAGGGAGGGAAGACGGTAATCCTGGTGGTGAGAAGGGAGCTCCAGTCTGGAGACTTGCCCACCCCCCGCCCCCCCGGGCCCCCTGCCTGGCTGGGAACACAGCGGAGTCTTCCAGTGACAAAAGATAGATGGAAAGGGCGTGTGAAATTTTAGTGGAAAGAAGATGTGGAGCATTTGTCTTCATTCTAGAAAGGGTTACACGTCCATTTGTACTTTGTGGCCATAAGTAGAAGAAAATCAATTCATCCCAGCTCGGCACTCCCACAGAAATGCTCCCATAGCTTTGCCACGAACTTCACCAAATCATGCTCCACTTACACCAGCGATTCTCAACCTTTTCCATCTCTGGACACACAGAAACTAATTACTGTTTGGTGTGCACACCAAAAAATACATATTAGATTTTTTGCCGATCAAAAATAAAGGTATACTATTGATTCATTCACCCCAGGCAGCTATTGTTGTGTTGCGGTTGTTATTTTTTTTATTTGCCAGTCTAAGGGGAAAGAGGCCAGTTCCCCTGATTACACGGTCAGCCGTTGCGTGTTTTAAAAGTTCTCACGGTGCACTGGGTGAAAATCGCTGACTCACACGCACATCCATCTCCTACTCATTTTACAACGTGAGCAGCTCAGGTTGCTGAGCCCCTGCTTGGGCCAAGCGTTCACCACACATCTTCCCATTCAGTCCTCGCTGTCCTAAAGCCCACTTGCCCAGTGAGGAAGCAGACCTAGAAGGAGGTGATTGCTCAAAGTCACCCCCTGGTATAACCAACAAGCTCTCTATAACCCTAAGTCCTCCAGCAGCATTCAGGGGAGCCTGAAGAACTGGCTGTGAGACACAACACTGGACTGGTTTTCTCCAGAAGCCCATCTTACCTAAGGAAATGGCCCACAGGAAAGACAAAGCACAGACTGGTGACAGTGTCAAACATCGAAGGTTCTAGAAGCAGCCCAGTCCTATGTGCCTGAGAAGTTCATGGAATGTTTCTGCATGGCTTTATTGGGCTCCAAACTTAGATATTTATGGAATTACCATGCATGGCAGGGCTTAATTCCTGAACCCTGCATGATCATTTCAGAGGCCATACTTAATGTACCACTTTTACCAAGGCAGCTACACCAGTACAGTGAGAGCAGAGTGCTTTATGTTAGTGGATGAGTTCACCGTCAGGGTTCCCAGAAATCCCGCTGTTACTAATTCTGTCACTGAAATTGAAGGAGAATTCGTGGGCCGAGCTGTTGAGGATCATCTTTTTTGCAGTTGATTTTTTTTTTCTAGCCATCTTTCCTACCAGCTTTGGCACAATCATACGCCCTGTAAGAAATGTAGTTTATTTACATAAATAAATAAAAAGGCCCAGCAGTGTAATGGACCAGCTTTGGCTCTGTTGCTTTTAGAGATTATGACTATAAATTTGAATATGCATCAAATTTTTTAAAGCCAGATTATGGATTTCTAGCTTTGTAAAGGTGTTAGGCCAGAGACCCCAGATAGAATATTTCAAAGAAAACACTCATGAAGATCACACAAATACAAAAAGTGCCAGATACATCTGTAAACCTAAGACCAGCAGACATCGAAGGCCAGACTCTTGTAAGAATCTTAGGCCTACTGTCACCAGCTAGCTTTGGAATATTACCTGTGCCTTTTTATGTTCTGTAATTCTGGCGCTGGACATCTGGGGCTTCACTGACTCTGGACAGACTGCCTCTCCCAGGGCCAGTCAATTTCTCCATTCCTAAACCCTCCTGGGAGTTCATCATTCATATGCAAACCAATCAAGGCAGAGCCCACAACCCCATCTACCTCCTTGTTGCAGATCTTAAACGTAGAGTCACAACCCCCAGCCCTAAACACCCCAGGGTTAGGTACCAGACAACCAGGGAGAGCCCCTATGGCCCAGGGGCCACTGAAATTACCCAAATGAGCCAGTCCTAAAACTGTGGACCCTACCTTGCCTGTACCTTCCCAGAATCCACGGGAAAGGCTCTTTCCTGGTAATCCCCTCACTCCCTCTGCCTCCTGGCCAACCCTAGTGGTTCTGTGTAGCCCTGCATGCTTGCTCTGTCTCCTGTTTCTTTTTTGTTTTAAGTATATGTTATTGATTATGCTATTACAGTTGTCCCATGTTTTTTCTCCCCTTTACCCCCCTCCCACCAGCATTTTCCCCCTCAGCTCATGTCCATGGCTCGTGTGTAGGTTCTTTGGCTTCTCCATTCCCTATACTATTAACCTCCCTCTGTCTGTTTTGTACAAAGCATTTATGCTTCTTATTCCCTGTATCTTTTCCCCCATTCTCCTCCTCACACTCCCTGCTAATAACCCTCCATGTGATGTCCATTTCTGTGATTCTGTTCCTATTCTAGGAATGATAGCTTTGCTGGGTAGAGTAATTTTGAATGTAGGTCCTTGCCTTTCATGACTTGGAATACTTCTTTCCAGTCCCTTCTTGCCTGCAAGGTTTCTTTGGAGAAATCAGCTGATAGTCTTATGAGAACTGCTTTGTAGGTAACTGTCTCCTTTCCTCTTGCTGCTTTTAAGATTCTCTCCTTATCTTTAATCTTGGCTAATATAATTATGATGTGCCTTGGTGTGTTCCTCCTTGGGTCTAACTTCCTTGGGACTCTCTGAGCTTCCTGGACTTCCTGGAAGTTTATTTCCTTGGCCAGATTGGAGAAGTTTTCCTTGATTATTTTTTCAAATGAGTTTTCAATTTCCTGCTCTTCCTCTTCTCCTTCTGGCATCCCTATGATTTGGATGTTCGAATGTTTAAAGTTGTCCTGGAGGTTCCTAAGCCTCTCCTAATTTTTTTGAATTCTTGTTTATTCATTCTCTTCCAGTTGAATGTTTACTTCTTCCTTCTACTCCAAATTGTTGACTTGAGTCCCAGTTTCCTTCCCTTTACTGTTAGTTCCCTATATATTTTTCTTTATTTCAATTTTCATAGCCTTCACTTCTTCATCTATTTTGCATCTATACTCAATCATTTCTGTGAGCATCCTGATTACCAGTGTTTTGAACTCTGCATCTGATAGGTTGACTATCTCCTTATCACTTAGTTCTTTTTCTGGAGTTTTGATCTGGTCTTTAATTCGGGCCACATTCTTTGCCTCAACACACCTGTTACAATGTAAGGTGCAGAGCTTTAGGTATTTGCCAGGATGGGGCAACCCTCTTCGATCAATTGTGGTGCCATCTGGACTAATGTTTCTTCTTGAACTCCTTGGTTGTCGGGCTTCCATACAGTTCAATTTTCTGGCAGTTCTCATTGTTTCTTGTTTTTAAATTTGTTGATATCCTTCTTTTGGTTGCGCAAGGAGGAAAAGTGTATCTATCTACACCTCCATCTTGGCCAGTGATCTTATCTCCTGTTTCTAGGCATCTGTGAGCACAAAAACTTCCTCCCTCACAACATTTATTTCCAGTCTGTGTGTCTTCACATACCTGCTTAAAACCCACACCAGGAGACCTCAAACAATTGCTCCTGCTGGCCTGCGAGGGGTCATATCTCTTTATCCCACAGAGACAGCAACTCCTGGAAAGAGGCTGTGCAGGAGGGCAGACGAGGAGAGCTCACAAAGAGGCCGCCACACTGAGGCTAATCTGGCAGCCGCCTGGGCAAAGTGCTCACAGATCTAGGTCACAATGAGAATTTTATGTCAATGCATTTAATTTTTCATAAAGTTCAACTTATGCATAGTTTTTAATTCTAGAGTTATTTTCTCTTTAACAGTTTTGGTGCTAAAGCATTTTTCATTTTATGAGATCATATTACATAGTCATTTCTTTTCAGTGTCCCTATTTTGGTAACAAAGAAAATTTCGGCAACCCTGAAGTTATTCCCCAAATGTATTTTCAAAATTTAATTTAAGGTCAGCCAAAGTCTGCAACCTGGCACCAGGCAATGGGACTTGGACAGGAGCTGGTGTTTGAATTGATCCTCAAAGGTGAGCCTAATAAATAAGGCTCAGCTATGCATCCGAGAACAAGGAAAATGGCAATCACATGTTTCTCCGCCCAAAATGTGGCTTCCGAAGGGATCTCACCTGAATCAAAAGTAAATACACAGGAGACAGTAGCAAGCTCATGAACAATGATTATAGAACAAGGGATAGGAGATACTATCCTGGGGGTGCGGGTGGGGGTGGGGGTAGAGTTCAGAAAACTATTTGACATCTTCAGTGTGGGTAGGAAGGTATCCCTAAAACAGAAACA
>PVKM010009392.1:0-36989 GCA_004027735.1 Carollia perspicillata
TATTTGAAAAAGATAATGAAGGAGAAATTCCCCAATCTGGCAAAGGAAACAGACTTCCAGGAAGCTCACAGAGTCCCCAGGAAGTTGGACCCAAGAAGCACACACCAAGGCACATTATTATTAAGTTACCCAAGATTAAAGATAAGGAGAGAATCTTCAAAGCAGCAAGAGAAAAGGAGACAGTTACCTACAAAGGAGTTCCCATAAGACTATCAGCTGACTTCTCAGAAGACACCTTGCAGGCAAGAAGGGGCTGGAAAGAAGTATTTGAAGTCATGAAAGGCAAGGACCTCCATCCAAGATGACTCTACCCAGCAAAGCTATCACTTAGAATGGAAGTGCAGATAAAGTGCTTCCCAGATAAGGTCAAGTTAAAGGAGTTCACCGTCACCAAGCCCTTATTATAGGAAATGTTAAGGGGACTTATCTAAGAAAAAGAAGATCAATAATATGAACAGTAAAATGACAACAAACTCACAACTATCAAACTGAACCTAAAAGAACCCAAAAACAAACTAAGCAAACAACTTGTACAGGAACACATTCACAGAAACAGAGATCGCATGGAGGATTATCAGCAGAGTGGGGGAGTGGGAGAATAGGGGGAAAGGCACAGGTAATAAGAAGCATAAATGGTAGGTACAAAATAGACTGGGGGACATTAAGAATAGTATAGGAAATGGAGAAGCCAAAGAACCTATATGTATGACCCATGGACATGAACTCAGGGAGGGGAATGTGGGTGGGAGGGAGGGAGAAGGGTGGAGGGGAATGAAGCGGGGGGAATGGGACAACTGTAAAAGTATAATCAATAAACTATATTTTAAAAAAAGTATAAAAAAAGAAAGTAAGCTCCATGAGAACAGGGATCTTTGTTTTGTTCATGCTTTATCCCCTGCCCCTAGAACAATGTCTGGCACATTGAAGGGGCTCCATAGATACCAATTGAAAGAATGAATATCCTTCTAGAGAATGCATACCAGATCCTTCATCCCTGAAAAACTCTCAGCGAATCCTGTATGGGTCCCTCTAGTAATCCAGCAGGAAAGGACTTGAAACACCTCTTTTGGAAGCTGCTCACCTCTTGGTAGGAGGTCTGTTAAAAAGCTATGTCATGTGGGACAACCCTATGCTAATCAAAACATACCTCTCAAATCCTTTCTGGAACAAGTCAGGGAATACATAGACACAGTTTGACCAAAATATTAGACTAATCAGAACACTCCACTTCCCTATCATTCCAGATAAAGAATGTTGGCAACAATAATTAATATTTTGAAGTGATTTCTCTGTGCCAAGCAGTAGTGTTTTACATGCAGTATTTTACTGAATCCTCAAAGCAAGCTTTTGAAATAGATGCTCATTGTTCCTATTTTTTAGGTAAGGCAAAGGCAGCTCTGAGAGGGTGTGCTCCTTCTCAGTATTAAACTGCAGTTAGGTGTGGATTCAGGCCCACCTTGCTCAAGTGTGGACTCTTAAATCCTGTGCTCTGCTGCCCGCCTCTGTCTGTGATATTTTTGGATGCTTATTACTGAAATTTTGAATCATGAACTTTGAAAAGAAGTGCCTGTAACAAAGATTCAACTCCGTGTTTGTAGAGGAGTTAGCCTTACCTCATCTTTCATTTCCTTGGCACCTCTCATTTCTCCTTTAAGCTTTAGCATTTTCTGAGCTTCGTTATAAACCTGGAAAAGTATAAAAATTTAAGATGGAAAAAGAATAAATGAGTTCAGCCCTTTAAAAGTTTTCCCATCTGGATGTGTGTTCTCAGCAGGGAGTTCAGAAAAATTTCCCCAATTGTTAGCAATACTTACTTGCCTACCTACCTGCTTGTGTTTCCAAAAGTGTTAAAACCTTCACTAGGAAGAGGACAGCCATGGTTTTACATCTTCCCCCTTCGCCAACACCCCCCACCCTCAAAAAAAAAAAAAAAAACAACCACCACTAAATAGTTTCTATATTCATCCTTCTTGGAAAGCAAAAGGTCTGAAATGATCTTACTTTCTAGATTTCTAAGTATTCTATGACTCAAACATAGTTAACATTATGCACTAATTATGAAGCAGACGGAATGTGCACAGCCCAACTTTATTCTAGTGATAACCCTGGGAGGTAGATACTGTTACTATTTCCATTTTATGGAAGGAGAAATTGAAGCTCAGAGAGGCTAAGTGACTTACCCAAAGTCACATAAGCTCCCTTACTGCTCCACAAGGAGCTTCCACTAATTTACAACTATTAATTTGGAAATGTCTGATGATGTGATTTAAGCATCAAGTTACTGTAATGTTGGTGCTTGTAAAGTTAGAAAACATAATGTGTTGTGAATATCTAGATAAAAAACCTCAAAGCCAAATGTTTTTGCATATGTATGTGTGTAAGTACAGGATGATGTATTTGAGGTCATAATTCATTGAGCTTAATAAAATAATCTAATTCATTAAGTTTTTAGCTCCAAGACTAGAGGAAATTTCCACCAGGCACTTACCTGCAGAATAGTTCCAAGAATGAGAAGCTATCAAAATACTTATTTTTTGTAATGAACCACATCCCGCACCCCTAATGTAAGCCAAGAGGAAGAAAGAATCTTGGTGAGACATAGAATTTGGAATGTTTTATGGGGTTGTATTCTGATGTGCTGCATTGTTTATCCTCTTAAATCTTCATGCTCAGAGATGCATCATGGGAATGGTGATGTAGCTTAGGCTTACCCAGCAGGGAGAGGCTAGTGATGCTACAAATCTCAGTGGCTTATAACCATGAAGGTTTATTTTTCACTCATTCTACATGTCTTTTATGAGTTAGCTGGGGCTCTGCTCTTCCTTGTCCTCAGCTGGTAGAACCTTTATCATTTAGTATGTTGCCTGTTGCCATGGAAGCAGAAAGGGAACTTGGTGAATAATGTAAGGTTCTTAAAGTGGAAGCGACACATTTCACTTCTGCTCCCATTTCACTGGCCAAAACTAGTCACATGGTCATGCCTAACTTCTTTCTTTATTCCCCAAAGGAACTACTGGTGAACATCACAAATGACTTCCATGCTAGATATCTTAGCTGGTTGGGCTGCTATCACAGCCTGGGTAGCTTAAAAACAACAGAAGTCTTTTTTTCTCATAGTTCTGGAGAGTGAGAAGTCCAAGATGAAGCCGCTGGCAGAAGTGGTGTCTTGTGAAGACCCACTTCTGTAATGGCTGGTTTTTTTTTTCTTCTGTAATTTCACATGATGGTAGGTACAAGGAAGCTCTGTGAGGTTTATTTTATAAGGGCACTAATCTCATTTATGAGGGATTCACCCTTATGACCTAATCACTTCCCTAAGGCCCCATGTCCTAATACCATCACCTTGGGGGTTAATATTTCAACACATGAATTTTGGGGGACACAAACATTTGATCTATAGCACTAGGCAATGAGATGAAAAATAGTGTGGCATAAAAGAACACTAAACAGGGCTCTAGGCCACCAAGTTTTTAAACCTAGTTTAGCACCTAATTCAAAAGGTGGCTTTTGGAAAAGTATTGATCTCTGTGAGCCTTTGCCTCTGCCCCTGCCAACTAGGGGACTGTAGAAAATGACGGTTAAGTCTTTCCTAGCCCTAAGGTTTACTGACTCAATGTTCTACCTTGACAGACATCTTTCTTAGTAAAGGACCATGAACTCAGCCCAAGCATCACATAAAAATGGAATGATACAATATATCCTTGCGGGGGTGATGCTGGGCTGTAGAGTCTGACAACCCGGGTTGAAGTCCTGGCCCCATTTCTTTCTTGGCATGTAAGTTTGGCCATGCTTGTTGACCTGCCTGAACACCACCTGCTCATGTGTAAAATAGGGGGTGATAATTGTGCCCATGTCGTAGGCAGACCCACTGGATAGTCAGGAGTGCTTCTTAGATCAAATGCAACCTTGTCTCAAAGACAGATGATTGTCCAGACTGTGACTGTTTCATCTACTATGGAGTTACACGATGATAGCTGCAAGGGCCAGGAGCACTTGGAAGGGAAAGTGGAAGGCACCAGCTCTTCTATTTGCATGGAAATATATTGGACTTCACTAAGGAAAATTAAGTCAGAGGGAAAAGAGAGAGCTGAATTGTGTTCTGTGAAAGAGACATAGGAATCCTGTGAGTCATTAAGAACAGCAGTGGGCAATTTGGAAGTGCTTATGATGAAAAAAATGGAAGGGTTATATGATAAATTTTCGAAGCATTTGACAGTAATGTTTGCCAGATGGATAAGGAAGAGTGCTTTGAGGGAGCCTCAAATGCTTTATAAAATGATCACGTGAACCTTCACAGAGCTCTCTGAGGAGTGTGGCTGGACAAATATTTCGTAGAGAAGAGAAATCATCACAGAGGGAGGGGCTCCCTACCTGATCTGTGGATATTAATCTCTGGGCCCAGGACTTGAATGTCTTTTTTCTCCTCAAACTCTTAGTCTATTCAATATGTCTCCTGGGCTGCTGTCTCCTGCTTCTTTGTTGA
Organism: Carollia perspicillata; assembly: GCA_004027735.1. NCBI lineage: Eukaryota > Metazoa > Chordata > Mammalia > Chiroptera > Phyllostomidae > Carollia > Carollia perspicillata. Next base: position 4,484 of record PVKM010009392.1, read on the forward strand.
GGCCTTAACTTCCTCATGCCTCTTCTCCATCAGCATCTCTAATTTTGCTGCAACTTCCCAGGGAACTGCTTTCTTGCATTCAAAAGTTCTGCTGTCTGCTTTTCCAGTAGGCCTTCCCTTGGTGACAGCTATGTCCAGAAAAAAAAAACATTTAGCAAAAACAAAATCTTGGTCAGAGCAACAAGTAATGTTTTGTGCCTCCTGGGTTGACCTCAGTCCACTCTCACAGCACCTTACAGATTCCCAAGAAACACTAACACTGCATCTCACATGAGTGTAGCAGGTATGAACTCAGGTGTGCAAAGAAAAAGTTACTATTTTTCTATTACTCTTTATTGAGTCCCATTTCCACCAAATGGCAGAAAACAGAATCCTAGTTATTTTCTGAGTAAGCGCCATCATTTTTAGCTTAAAAAGTAAATCAGCTCACGAGCCCCTTCACCTCTTTAAGGCTTTCCAGAATGTAAGTCTGGGGTCCTACATTGGATCATGGCATTAGGGGTGACTCTGGTCCGTGGTTATGGGCATCTGTCCCAGCTGAAGTGTGCTAAGATGCCTGTATCCTGGTCAACGGGCCACATATACTGCATGTTCCTCATACTGTGGGCTTTGAGTCTGCTGGACCTCTTTTGTCCTCCATGGATGCTCCTATAATGCAGAGAGAGAGACACACACATCTGTGAGATTGGTCTCAGGCCCTTTGTTCTTAGATCTTTCCTACCATCATTCTATGTTTTGCCTGGAAAGATGTTGAGAAGAAGGGGACAGAATCCTAAGATCCTGCTTACTTTCCTGCTCCCCATTCCTGGTATTGATCAAAAGTCCCTTCTGCCTCTAAATTGCTAAATCTATCTGAGGTTCTCTTGTGTTCCCCACTTTCACCCATGTCTTTGATCTCAGGGTCTAATGCTTTCGCTTATGTTCAAATTCCCCTTTGCTTCCTCTTTCTTAACCCAGGGAGTCTTTGTTTAGTTTTGGGGAGAGAAAGAAAAAAAAGGGTACAAGTGAACAAGTTCAATGAGACACAGGTTGAGCAGGCAGGATGGGAAACACATGTTAGTGCTTCACGCACCATCGACCCACATTAGGTTACACAAAGGCCGCAATCACAGACTGCTGCCACCGGCTCTCTCCCCAAGGGACTGGTAACTGCCTGGGTATACCGATGGACTACTGGTCTTAGGGCAGCGCTGTCTATTCCTTTTCCTTCATGATCTGGAGGGAAGAATATGAAGGATCTATTTTTCTTCTCTAAAGCATTTTTTCTAGGCTTTCATGGGAAGAGATGCTATTCAGTTTAAAGTTCAAGCTATCCTTGGGAGTTAATCAACATTAACAGACAAGTTTACCTACACTCGGTCATAAGTCTTTCCTTTACTCTTACTAAATTTTAGATTTTTCTCCATGTTCTACCTCCTACCAATGAAAAAGATGAATCCTAAGTCTTTTAATTATTGAAATGATGAAAGGACATTCAGTGTTTCCCCTATTTAAAAAAGTATGTGAGCACCGTGAATGAACAGGAATACTTCTTCCTCAATAAATTATTTCTACTCAGAATGAATGGACGGAGCCATAGTGTACAGAGGCCTGGCATGAAGAGAGTCTGTCTCTTTGAATCCAAACCCAGTTTGGGATTACGAGAGAAAAATCCCTGATCATGTAGGGCATATATACTAGGGGGAGATGGTGGAGGAGATGATGCTAGAGATAGTTTTTCCAGGATGTGGGGATTCAGTTCCCAGTCAGGACACATATCTAGGTTGTGGGTTCGATCCCCGGTCCAGGTGCGAACAATCCCTGGTCTGGGCATGTATGGGATGCAATCAATGGATGCTTCTTTCTCACATCGATGTTTCTCTCTCTTCCTTCCTCTCTCTCTAAAAGCAATGATAAAATATCCCTGAGTGAGGATAAACAAACAGACAAATAAACAAAAAAACCCAAGGGTGCAGAAGGAACAAGAAAAGGATTTCCAGGATTTTTCAGGCTCACTGTCACAGGTGAAAATCTCTCTCCATGGCTTCCTCCTTTGGTATTTCAGAAGCTTTCAGTTGCCTATTTCAATATCTATAAATTTATCTTCCTTAGTAAGAGAACCCTAATTTTATTGTTGCTCCCATGTACTCATCCAAAAGACTACTGATCCCAGCCTCTCTTGTAGCTAGATGTGGTTACTTTATAAGTTTTGGCCAATGAGATGTAAGAGAAATACTATAGAAACTTCCAGGGAATCTTCTAAAGAGAAGCAGTGCACAGTTCTTTGTTCCTTCCTCCTTCCTGACTGTTTGGAATGTCGATTTAATGGCTGATGCTCCAGCAACCATTTGGAACATGAAGAAATACTCATAGAGACAGGAGGAGCCTAGGTCCCTGATGGCATGGAACCACCATGTCAGTCCTAGACACAGGACAATTTATATCATAAGCCACTGTTATTTTGGATTTTTTTCTGTTCCATGAAGCTGAATCTAATGCAAATGGACAAAGTACCTTTATTTACATTCCTCCTAGAGAGACCTCTCTACAACTCATGCCCCATTTCTATCACCTTCACCAATTGCTTCTACTACACATGTTGAAACTCCTGTTTCATTGTGGACCAGCTCTTAGACCTCACAGATATTTTTCTCAAATGCTCCTTCCCTTCTTTGGCTTGGTTTTCTCTTGTTACATCAGTTCTTTGCTTTCACTTTCTCTTTCTCCACTTGATGTATGCAGTAGGAGGATCCAGGGTGGGGAAGAGAGCGACATACTCAGTCTTTCTACTGCCACCACAGCATTCCCATGCCATTTAGTAAAACTTCCTCTTCTGAAGTATACACTCCATTTCAATTTGGTTGCCATTATGATCAATTGACATGGTGAAAACTCTACCACCTGACTGCTCAATGTCTTTCTAACCTTCCTTTTTCCTTTTTTTAGTGAGATGTCTGCTTTATGCCTGTCCAAAAATCACACACCTTCAAGACCAAACTCAATGGCCCTTTCTGTCATCTCTCAGATTTTCATTTCCAGCATTATAGAATGTTATAATTAATTTCCAGAAAACTTGGCCACTACTATGCCTCAGGCAATGTTCTAAACATGAAATAACATAGTTAATCCTCACAGCAACCCTGCCAGGTAGGTAACCTCTAACAACTTTACAACATTTTACCAAATATCTTTTAATACAACATAATCTGCCATTATTAAGATTATTTATTATTTCCTTTGTCTCTCCACAAAGGAAGCAGTGGTCTATTCTGGTGAAAGAACGAGAACATACAGGCCTTTCTGAAATTCTTTTAAATTTCCAGAAAAATTACAAAAATAGTATCGAGAGTTCCTATATATCCTTTCTCTAGTTTCCCCATTGTTAGTATCTTACTTAATGTCAGTGTCTTATTACTGATGATACTAAACTTGGTTGTTCGGCTATGCTGATGTTTACTGAGTGTGTCTTCTGTACAGTTGCTATTTTCCCCATTAGAATTAATAAAGAAAATTCATCAAATCTGCTTCTTGAGTTGCTCTTGGCTGCCTTATTTCTGGTACTAAGCAAGACGACTCTCATTTTTATAAAGGATTTTCCTAATTCCTTTCCTTTTCCTCCCTACGTTAGGCCCCTCCACCTTCTCCCAGGTTTCACAGGGTTCAGTGAATGAGTTAAGGCCTTTTGGAGGTGATATGATCAATTGGCATTTGCCTCAGTGCCTGCTCTCCAGCAGGAGAAGGGTTAAATACTTTGAGAAAACTTCATCACTGAACTGCCAGGTCTCTTAGGTTCAGCTCAGCAATCAAACTGCATAACCTAATAGAGCCCCTGGCGCTACGGGAAACGCAAGACACTGATTTATATTTTAATATCAGTAATTTCCACAAGAGCAACATTTCTGAGTGTCATTTTACAATTTCTGTCAAATGCCAGCTCAGTTTTTCTTAATTCTGTTTATTGTGTCTGAATTTGCAATCTCATCCGCAATGCAGATTCTTGGCTCCCAGGGGAAAAGAACATTTTCATCTTTTCGCTGGAATGGGAGGGATGGGGGTGGGACATAAATGAGCCTATAAAATCATTGGAAATGTAAACAAAATACTGTTTGTTAAGAATGGTTATGAAGTACTTTTAGTTAAAAAAGGCAAGGACAGTACTGAATAAACTTTGCAAAAAATGACAAGCAAAAAGGGTGTTTGGGATGTAAACTGAATCCTTTCTTCCAGAATGGAGAACTGCTGTGTACACTGCAAAAACTGAGAGAGTAGAACCAGTATGGGGAATACTTGGCCGCATTTACTAGAAGATTGTTGCTATTGCCATTAGCACTATAGCAGGTTATAAAGTGCCTTGGTCTCCTTAAGGATCAAAGGTGCATGGCTACATGAATGCCAGATGTTGCCATTAGGAAGAGGGAGCCTGGTTCTCTCCTGTATTCTTTGAACATCCAATAAAAGTAAGAACAAAGCTGGTGCTGTTGGCACCAAACCACTTCTACTCAGTGTGCTCAGGGGTGGGAGTGCTTCCTGAGGCCACTGGCTGCAGATGTATGCCCTTGCATGCTCTGTGTCATCCACTAGTTCCCTGAGGGCATGAAGCTCTAGTTTCTGCATTGGTCCTTTCTGGTCAGTCATGAGCTACTTCCTGTAATAGCTCGACATGATGCTCGTCAAGCCCTGAAATTTGGCTTTGGCTCTAGAGGATCTCGCCTTTGGTTGGTGCAGAAAGCCAGCCAAGAGTCAGAAGCAGGACCTATATAGCCCCGTGAAGCTTCTTGCATGACTGACTACTCAGGGACTTTCTCAAATGTGTCATTAGCCTTCATAATCCTTCTTTCCTCCAAAGCCACTTGCTATGGTAGGTCATAGTGAGCCCAAAGCCAATTGCTCTGCTTCCGATTGGCATGAAGTCCACATACTTTTCACCAGCATTCTTCAGTTTCATATACTCCAAATCCAATATCATGTCTCATTGCCAAATCTCTGGCAGAAGCCGTGTTGAGTTTCTCAGTGGAGCTATCGACCACATTGACTGAAGCTGCAGTAACGTGTTTCTCCCCGTCCAAAAGGGTAAAAATAACAGGAACAAGTTGTCGGAAATGAAATTTCAATTCATCCACGCCCTTTCTACACTTCTGCTGTGACTCCCAAGCAAGGATCAATAGTGTTTAGACAGCCAAGGAGATTTTTTCCCCTCTTAAAGCACCAGATCAATAGTTTAAAAAAAAATCCTCCAGCCCTCTGTATGTGTTGTAGTAAATGTGAACAAATCAGAGGCCTTCGGCTAAACGGATTGACTGAAGGCAGCAGCAGTCCAGCGCTCTGTAACTAAGAGCGCATCAGCTGTGCAAGTGGCAACAAGGGAGGAAAGCCCAGGCCCGGGTGAACCCTGGTGCTCCTGTAGTTCCAATGACAAAGAGACTTCAAAGGGAATTTCTGTCCCCAATAAGAAGGGAAGAAATGAAAAGATTCCTGTGTGTTGTGGCATGGGGGTGTGACATTAAAAAAAATTAGAAATAGGACCATTCATGAAAGTGTATTTTATCGGAAGACAGTTTGGGCCATGGGGTATGCCACACTTCCTGTCCATTTTGCCTTTTGCTTTTTAATTTTAATTTTTTAAAATTAAACTTCTTGGCTATTTTTGGCTTTTTCTTATTGATTTCTTTTAAAATATATTTATTTATTTATTTATTTATTTGAGAGAGAGAGAGAGAGAGAGAGAGAGAGAGAGAGGAAGAGAGAGAGAAACATCAGTTTGTGGTTCCACTTATTTATGCATTCGTTGGTTGCTTCTTGTATGTGTCCTGACCAGGGATCTACCCAACTGAGCTACTGGGCCAAGACTTCTCATTGCTTCCTTAGCTTTCTTTTCATAACATCTCCAGTTAGAAAGATTCTGAATGCACACTGATTTCCTGAGTGTCCTGTCCACCCAGCACGGTCATTTCGCTCACTCACCTGGTTTCTTTGCTCGCCATCACTGACGTTCTCTGAGGCTTGGTCTATCTCCATCTCTTAATTCCATTATTCATGAAACAGAGAAATTGGGTCAAAGCTCAATTCTGATTTTCCTGAAATGATTTACCCATGAGTAACCTTCTCCTTCCATTATGAAAATTTCTGTATTTTATTACATCCCTGTTTTGATTTCCACAATAGATAAATAATACAGTATGCAGAAAATCACATGAATAGTCTAGTCATTAGGCTGACTTCCAAATTTGGTCTTTCTGTTTCAAGAAGCAGGTAACCAATGGATTGCAGCTCTAATTATTATGTGAGAGGCTGAGACTCCTGAGATGGATATTGTCACAATACAAATCTTTAATTTCACTTAGAAAAGCCAACCTAAGGACTTGAAAGTCTATCACATAGCTGGTGCTACTTTGTGGGATCAAAACATTATTTAGGTTGCAAAACCCAAAGGTGTACTGCTATGAACATTTGAACATTGACCTTCATTATCAAAGATTTGTTATTTTTATCAATGATTATCATGCTAACTGTAATGAATTAAGATTCTATTTGAAATAAAGCATTGGCTAAATCTAGCATAGAAGCATATAAAAATGATAGCGTGTCATAATGTTTTAGCTTAGATAATGTAGTTTTTGTAGTTTAATTAAATGTTTATAATTACAGATAAAAGAAACAATTCTTACCGGTTGTGCTATAAACGGAAGCTTCTCTTGGAGTCACTTCCTGGCTCTTAGGAGGCTGCACTTTAAACCAGACCTGTTTTCCTTATGGTCACTGGCATACTTGTATATCTCAAATTTATCCTAGGGGGAGATAAACTTCAATCACTTCAAATAGTCAAGAGGTTAGTGATAGTAGAAAAAGTCCTCTCAAAGGATATTTCCAAAGATGAAAGAAGAGAAAGAGCCACTGTAATATTAATTTATCCAGTAGTTAAAAAGTGCTGAGAACCCAGCATGTATTAGTTGAAGCAGAAGTAAACAATGACAAATATAACTAAGAGAATACTGGCACCACCAAACAGCCCACCTCTCTCCTCCAGGGGGCCTTACACAGCATACTGCCTTATAACTACAGCTTCTCCCTTTCAATGATTATTAACATTTCAAAAATTTAAATATTTTAATATGTTATGTAGTTGAGTGGTTCTAAAATGTGAAAAGGCAACAGGTTGGTTTTCCATTTGTTGACCCTCACTTTTACTTTCTACCCCCCTTTCCTTTGCTCTGTGCCTCATGAGGTGGACCTGTGGGTGCTGCGCCAACCAGCAATCTTGCTCTCACGCTTCTGGTTGGCTCGGCTGGTGGTAGAACAATCAGATGTAGGGAGGGAGAACTGTACCATACATGCACGTGTGCCCTCAGATGTGCCTCTGGTAGATCCCCAAGAGGGACTAAGGCTCCAGGCACACTTCTGTCTCAGGCCCTTCCACACAGCTGCTCTGTTGCCCATTTCAGGTAGGTCTGCTCCCTCCCTTGACCACTGAGGTCTAGAGATGAACAAGGTCCATTCGTACTCTACCCTGGCGCTGCAGGTACCTTGTAGCTTCCTTATACGCTGCCCACACCTTTATACCTAGGTCCTTTAGGAGACATTTGTTGAATTACTCAGTCTGAGCATGCCATCTACTTCCTGCTGAGACCCTTATTCATATGGTAAATGCAAAAATGCCATTACTGGTCGTATTAGTTTGCTAGGGCTGGAATAACAAAGTACCACGAACTGGGTGGCTTAAACAACAGATATTTATTGTCTCACAGTTCTGGTGGGTAGAAGCCTGAAGTGAAGGTGTGGGCAGGGTTGATTCCTTTGGAGGGCTGTGAGGGAGAACCTAGTCCATTCCTCTTACCTAGCTGCCAGTGGTTCCCCCCCACCCCTCCCACCTCTGCCTTCGTGTTCACATGGTGTTCTTCCTGTGTGCAGGTCTGTTTCCAAATTTCCCTTTATAAGAACAGCAGTAGTCTTGGGGTGTAGGCCCACCCTATTCCAGCATGAACTCATCTTAACTAATGACATTGCTAAATAAGGTCACATTCTCAGGTGCTGGGGATTAGGACTTCAACATATTAATTTTGGAGGACACAATTCAACCCATAACAACAGTTAAATGTGCTCAAATATATTCTACTGTATCAAAAAAAAAAAAAAAACCAAAAAGCTTCTCATGACCTCCATCTATTGTCTATTCTCTCCTCCCCATTCTTCAGGAATGAATTGTTTGCATTTGCTGTATCTTTGGATTTCCTCCACCACCCTCCTCCCACCCCCACCTCACCACCCCCATCCTGGCAGTAGCAATTCTGATTGGTCAAGGTCAAACTTTTCTTGTCAGATCCAATGGGCTCTTTTTGGTTCTTACTGTATTTGACAAACTTGACACCAGTGGCTAGTTCCTCCTTCCAGAAACATTTTCTGTCCTTAGTTTTTGACACCCTCCCTGAGTTTTCCTTGTGCCCCTCAATTTCCTCAGCCAGTACCTCTCCTACAGACCATTCCTAAAATGGTCCTCAAGATTCTCTCTTGTCCTGTCCTCTCCTTTCTGACTCTACATCCTCTCTACTCTATTCCAACCACTGTCCTCATTTTAGTTACCATTCACATGACAGTTGCTCCCACAACAGAATCTCCAGCACAGATCTCCATTTGGAGATCCAGATCTTTATATACAACTGCCTTCTAGACAATTGTTGTTGATTGTTCCACAGATCTCTGCAGTTTGACGATACTCAACTCATTTCCCAAACTAAAACCATAATCCTCTACGCCAGAGGTGTCCAAACTTTTGGTGTCTCTGTGCCACATGGGAAGAAGAAGAGTTGTCTTGGGCCACATATTAAATACACTGTAACATGTAATCACAAAAAAATCTTGTAATGTTTTAAGTAAATTTATAATTTTGTGTTGGGCCGCATTCATAGCCGTCCTGGGCTGCATGCAGCCTGCGGTCCACAGGTTGGACACCCCTGCTTTACGCTCCTCCTCCAACACTGCCACTCCTCCCGTGTCAGCTATTTTATTTAACAAACACATGTAACATTTTTATGCGCCAGACACTATTCTGAGTAGATCACTATTAACTTACGTAATCTGCACAACAACTCTATGATGTAAATACTTTATTATCTTCATTATAGATGAGAAGTGAGGCACAGAAAGGTTAAGTAACTTTCCCAAGACTACACAGTAGAAGTGGTAAAGCAAGGAATCAAACCCAAGTAGCCCTGCTCTGGAGTTAGTTTGTGCTCTTAACCTTTATTATATGTTGCCTTCATGAAAGGTACACTACCCACTCCATTTGTTCAAGCCCAGAAATATGAGTAGCATCTTGATTCCTCTCTCTTCCTCTCACTCACTTCAACTCCCAGTCCTCTTATCCCATCACTTACCAAGTCCTGCATATTGCATCTTCTAAACAAAACTATTGGCCCTCTTCTCTTTATCTCCAATGACACTGCCCATTCCTTCAGCAACTAGATATACGATCACGTCATTTACTTGCTTAAAACCTTTCAATAATTCTCTGTTGTTCTCACGACAGAGTATAGACTCTTAGAATGGTTTACAAGGCCCTCTTTGATCTGTGTCCTACTTTCCTGACCCTCTTCTCTGTTCTTCTTCACATTCCCCATCATAGCTCTACTGAACTACGATCAATTTCTCAGATATACCCTGAGTCTTTGCCCACATGCATCATTCAATTTTTCTTTCCCACTATTTTTGGGCTAACTCCAGCTGGTATGTCAATAAATATCATTTCCTCTACATAGCCTTCTCTAGTTCCCCAACCCTGGATTCTTCCTCCAACCATGTGCTCCCACCTTGATCCACTGAGCATCCCTACAGGGCAGTCATCACACTGTACCAGAATCGTGTGCGCAGTTGTCTGTATTTCCCTCTGGATTGTAAACTCCATAGATCAAGGGACTGTATTTTTCTTGTTCCCCATCTTATCTCAAGTGAGTAGACAAGTATGTGGGACAGAGTAGATGCGCAGTAATGTTTATTTAAAGAATGAAGAGGCAATTAACTAATTTACAATGAGAAATCACTGTCATGGGAGCCAAAATGCTCTTAGTCGGTAATGACCAGCACACTCTTTCTGTATAGGTAGGTCAGCCTGAGAAAACAAGGCTTTTTGGGGTGACAGAATCAGAACCAAAGAACACTGACAGAATCCAGTGGTGAGTGGCAACAAGCTAGGACAGCATCATATAACTATCTCAGATAGCAAAGGTCTCACTGATTGATGGGGCTGGTATTATCAGTCTGTTGGCCATGGCTCCCTCTCTCCTAGATTTTGCTAGGAGTTCAAACATCATTTCCCCTTCTCGGCCTCACAAGATTGATAAGCTCTTTCCTTAAATAGGCTACTCTGGTACAGTCATGTTTTGAAGATCTGAGAGCTACTCTGTTTTAAGTGACTAAGGTGCCTATAGATAAAGTTAGGATCCCCCAGAACCAACTTTCTCTCAATTGCAAGTTCTGGGGGAACTCCCTCTGTAATCCGCTATGAAACAGCAGACTACCCCAAAGGGTGCAATGGATCACTTTCCATTGGATAATCGAGAATAGGTTTTATGGAGATGGCTGCATTTGATTCTGATAGGGAAGATGGGTTGTATTTTAGGATATTAGGGAGAAATAAAAAATTCCAACTAGAGCCCAAAGAGTAGGAGAGGCAGAGTCTGGAATTTATCTAGAGGTAACAGGGAGCCAGTGAAAGTTTTTGAGCTGGGGAGTGATATCTAAAGAACTGTTTCAGGCAGATTAGCCTGCAGACAGGCCAGACAGAGGTAGGAAGAAGAAGAAAAGGTCCAGAGAGGTAGACAGGAATTAGGAGATCACTCTTTTCAACTGAAAATAGTTGAGCAGGGTAATAGGTAAGAAGCCTGTTTCTCTAGTTTGTCACTATAATAGTATAATATTATATCCAAATACATATATACAATATGGAAATGTAGTGAACAATGATTAAAAGCAAAACAAATAAAAATAACTTCATTTCCAAATAAACATTTACTTAATGCAGGCCAGTGGTGGGTGAGTTTGGAAACTGCCGCATCGAGGCAATACTGTATGGTTCATTTTATGAACGGTTCATTTTCTTTGATCACCAGATCAGTCCATAGATTACAGTGAGCTCTAGGAACTGTCCACGTTCAACTGGTTGGGTGATAACAGTCTGAGGTACTATTAAGCAGTCAGGACACAGACTGGAAACCTTTTTGATCTCAATAATTTCTGTGGTAGTGACAGCCACCCTAGACCCTGTAGGGTTATCTGCCTAACATTTCATTTGTAACCGTACAGGATTGTGGAGGTGAGATGAAGGTACGACTAATTCTGCAAGGAGGTGCTGGCCGATAGACTACCTATATCAAATCCACTTATATTTCAAAGTCTTTTTCCTGTAGCTGTTCTCCAGTGATCGAGTTGTGGAAGGAAGGGAGAGTGAGGTGGTTACGTATGGGTGCTACTATTGTTATGTTGGAAAATACTTTTTGATGAACAGTCATTTCCTTCCACTGCCAGAGGGTGTTGATAATGAGCAAATTACCTTTTACTCCCTCTGGTGTGGATGTGAAATTGGCTGTTAATAGAGTTGCTAATGCTACCGGGTTAGCGTGTGATTGTTCTATTTTAAGCCAATTTAAGTTATATTTGGGGAGTAGCCAATCAGACATCTCTCTAAGAATGTGGGCCCAACTGCAGCATTTAATATTGAGAAACTTGCCTCACCCACAGATGTGGCTGTGAGCAGAAAGTGCTGAATGTGCTGTCGTTAACATGAAATGCTTTAATACAATGTCCATTTCCTTTGTAGGTATGAGAATGGTCTCATTAGGCAAATACGAAATGTTTCCATCATAGGATAGGACCCATTTCAAACCCCAATAATGTAGAATACTATCAGCCAATGAGGTACTGGGTTTAGTCTAACAATGGGTTAATATTGGTCATTTCATTACTGCTTGTTATGCAGTGAAAGCTTATGAAAAAATGAAATATTCAGAAATTACTTGAAAGGAGCAAAAGAGGTGAGAAATTTTACTGAGTTATATGCTCGATTGGGCTAATTAAAGGTACAGATGCATTAGTAGGTTATGGGAACATCTTTGATTTCTAAAGATGCTTGCCCAGGAGGGGGATGGTGTATTCTAATAATTTCTGGCATTGTGAATCCCCCAAGGGAAGGGAACACAGCTTTTTCCTTACATTTTTCCTAGCCTCACCAATAGCACCTATTGCTTGCCACCTGGCACCTGGTGGCTAAATTGAACACATTGCTTGGGAAAGTTTCTTGATTAAATAGGCTATACTTGAACAAAGCACTGGTTGATTTGTGATTTTCATGTTTTATTAGCTTTTCATGTTTTAAGTGTAAGCTCATTAACTACACACAGAGAAGGAAACAGGTATGAAGGATGGAAAATAAAACTCAACTGAAGTGATACAGAAAGGTACAGTGTGTGCCATTCTGGTTTGGATTAATTGGGCTTGGCACTATTATGGCTCCTGCAACTGATCCGTTTACTGAGCTGAAGAAATTGTGGGAATGGGAACTGCTGGTGCCAAACAATGCCCGAACCTCACCCCCCATCCTGCTAAAAAACCTCCCAAGGAAATCTTAGGCTCATGCTCTCTGTTTTACCATTAGGATTGGGTGCTCATGGAAGACCCATCCTGTGTGATCATCCACTCACTCAACAGACATTTGCTGACAGCTGCCTTGTGCCAGGCTGGGGTCCAGAAGTGACTGGCACAGGGTCCATGACCAAGGGAGCACAGAGTATTCTGGAGACACTTACCTAAAAAACATAATACATGGTGGTAAGTGGGCTAATAAGAGATAATCAAAAGCCTGAGCATTTGGAAAATACTTTTCAAGGTGACTTTTTTCCTATCTTAAACAAACACACATGGTATTTAACAATGTTTCAGACACCACTCTAAGGACTTTACAAATATTAACTCATTAATTCTCATAACAATCTTTGGAGACAGATACTATTATTACCTTTATTCGATAGTAAAGGAAATTAAGGCATAGCGGGGGTAACAACTTTGCCTAAACTTGTCCATGTAGAGTGAGGATTTGAAATTATACCATCTGTTTCCAGAGCTCGTATCCTCAGCCATTACCTGCTGTTGCTTCAAGCTAGTCCCTGAAAGGTGAGTGGGGTTTGAGCAGATGGAGAAAAGGGGACTGGGTGAGACAAGGATGTCAGGGACAGCATTCCAAGCAAAGGGACAAGCTTGTCCAAGGGCATTGATTTGTGACTACCTGTGGCACACAAGGAAGACCCCAGTGGTCAGAATAGCAGGACGAGATGGGTCACAGTTTGAGGTATGAGTGCTGATCCTGGAGGGATGGGTAGAGAAAGAGGAGTCAGCAAAGAGGGCTCAGAAGGAGCCCATAGAAGGAAAAACCAGCAGAGGGACCTCTCTAAAGGTCCACAGTGTCCAGTAAGATGAGAAAAACCAGGCCATTCATAATTTTGGAGATCAGGCCACTGCTGACCTTAGTGAGCACAGGGCGAACAGGCAGAACAGAGGTCTGAAATTATGCTGTAGTTGATGGGGAGTTTCTAGGAGGAAAGAATGGTGTGAATGTTTTTCTAGAAGTTTTATAGTAAAGGGAAGAGGGGAGAGAGAGAGAGAAGGGAAAGAGAGGGAAAGGAAAGGAACATAATGAGCTTGGCTAAGGATCCAGAGAAGGGGGAAAAGCATAGCATGAGGTGGGGTGAGGGAAGCATCAGAGATGAGTAAAATTGAGGCACCAAACTTTTCCCCTGCAAACCTCAACCTGAAGCACTCTCAGGAGGACAATGAAATTATTATCATTTTTTTGTAGGCACTGAAACCTAACATAAAAAGCTGTAGATGCAGATTTAATACGGTGGCTTTCTGAGACATCCTAGGCTGTGAGGACTTTGAGAGACGACACTGTGTCCCTAGCAGAGTACCAGGCAGAGGAGCAGGTTCTCCTAACGTATTTGTTGGATGAATACATGGGTCTTATCGACATTTTTATTGTGAATATTATAAAAAGAATATGGCACTGATTTTAAAACACATGGAAACACAGTTATAAAAAAACTAGCATTTTATGGACTGCAAATCATTTTATGAAATGTTGCAAATGCATATATCCATCTTGCCTGAGGCCTTAAAGTAATAGGACCATTAGAGCATTTCTCATTGGGTCATCAAAAAAGTTTCTGCTCTCGTAGTCCTGCTACTTTACAGACAAACTCTGTTTTCTATTAAAGGTAAGAAAAATGAATTATTTCTGAAGCATAGGGTATAGTTAAAGGAGTTAAGAAAATATAAAATAATTTTACCAGTGTCTTGACTACTAATTTGGATAAATGTTTATTCTCAAAATGTTCTAGCATTATCTTTCTTCTAAAAAGGTCAGGCACATGTCACTGAAAATACATTTAGTACATTGAGAATATTTTTAAGTGATTTATTGGGGCAGTGTATGGACTATTTAAATATAACTCTTATTTCCAGTAATGCCCAACCTCATTAGAAGTGACTTGGCTCATTGCTTAAGCAAAATGCTTTTGCTATTTAGGACCTCTCTTTTTAAAATAGGCTATTTTCCTTTAACCATTTTAGCAGAATTGGGGATCTATATTTAGAAAAGTACATGTGAATGGGGAAGGTCAGAGCCCAGAGCCTTAGGGAATTCCTCTAGAAGTTGTGTCTGTTGTACGTTCTGGTTCATTTTTCTCCCTACCTGATTCTCCGGAGCAGAGGGAATTCTCCACTTAAGGTGTGAGGCACAGCTACTTCTCTGGGGGACTGTGGAATCCTCCAGAGAGGTTCTGTCCTGTATTCTCTGTGGCAGGCACCCAGCCAGTAGAGTATGGGGCCTGGTTGTAGCAGTGAAAAACTGCTTGTGCTCTTGGGGGACATTTGAATGCTATTTGACATGGTAGCCAATGAAATTTGCTAACTACTGAGCATGAGATACATCATTGCCTCTCTGTGGTGGATATATTCAGTTGCTTACCATATGTATACAAGTTATGAAGCAGAATGATAAAATGAATTTGTGTGATACCTCTGGGGATCACATTCTCAACGTGGCATCTAAGGATTCCCTTTGTTTTATTCCTCTGACCCTGCCTCCTTGCTCAGAGGTAACCACTGTCCTGAATTTTATGTTAATTCTATGTTTATGATGAAAAAATGCTTTTATCACATATGCATGTACCCCTAAGTAATATATTCTTTAAGTTTATTTGCTTTGGAACTTTATTAAAGTTGCATCTTCCTGTACTTAATCTTCTGCAACCTGTTATTTTCATTGAACTCTTGTTTCTAAGATTCAGTGGTTCACGTAAGGTTGCATTTAGTTGTGGCTATCCATTTCACTGTCACATGACAGTCCACTGTGGGAATACGGCGGCACAGTGTACTCATCCGTTGTCCTGTATGGCTGGGTTGTTGGCAGTTCCTTAGCTGTGACGGACAGGGCTGCTGCATGTGTTCTCGGGCATTCTCGTGCTGTAGTGCAAGTGTTCCTCCAATGTCTGTGTGTGGTTCATAGGCTTGCAGATGTTTAACTTTGTAAGACAGTGCCAGACGGTTATTCTCGATAGTGCCATTTTAATTTCTTAACCAACTTAATGAAAAATATGTCAATGCTGCTTTGATTAAAAGAAAGACAGGCAGACAGGTAGGCAGGATGGCAGGAAGAAAGGAAGGAAAAAAAGGAGAGAGAGAGGGAAGGAGAGAAGAGACTTGCCCCAATAGTTTAAGGCTGGTATAGAAGACATATAAATTTCCTCAGGTGTTTTGTTCCATCTAATGATCCAAACTCAACTGTTATAGGATATTTGTTATTGAATTGAAAGATTAAAAAATTTATTAAAGCCAGTTGCTGTGCATATGAGGAAACGGGCATTTTCATTTATTGTTGGTGGAGTGTTAATTGCCTTCTTTCTTGAAAGTAATTTAGCAATATGGAACAAAAGTCCTAAAAAAAAAATCAAACTACAATTGACTTGGCAATTCCCCTTATGGGAGTATATCCTAAGGGAAGAAAACAAAAAATATACAAAGATATTTGTTTAAGGGTGTTCACTGAAGTGTTCGTAGTAGCAATAAGAAAGAAGGAGAAATAATCTAAATGTCCAAAACTTATTGGTTAAATAACTATGAGGCAATTTTAAATGATGGATAGGTGTACATGTTACAGTGAGTAGAAAAAATCAGTTATTTAATATGTATATGGACCACCCAATTTTTATTTTTATTTTTTAATAAAAATTATTTCAACATTTATTTTCATGGAGAAAATTATGGATGCAAACACCATCAAATTTTATAAGCCATGGCAGGATTTTAGGTGGTTATTATTATTACTGCTTATCAGGATTTTTCCTACAAGAATGATGTCTTACTTATTTTGATTAAAATAAAGAATGACTTGTTGCAGTCTATTAAAGAGAAAGCTCGGAGACTTACAATACTGCCCACACTCCATTATCCATCTGTGGATTCTCTTAAGAAAATTTAACACCATATGGTAGCACATACTATGAAGACTTTCTCTCCCTTATTCACTGGAGGATGTAAACTGATTTTATATCAGCCTAAAAAACAAAACTCTACAACCTCCAAATGCATTCCAGTGAACAGAATGTCAAGTGTGTTATTGCCCCTCACCATTCCAGCTCTAGTCCATCAGCCTGATCACACACACCACCACCAGCTACTCCCCTCCTCACCATGTTTTCCTCCAGGTGGTTTAATATTTCTAATTTTATTTGTCATTATAACATACCCATGAGGTGGGGAGAATATATAGTGACAGATATCGTAATTATCTAGGGCACTTTTTTTGGGTAAAAGACTGGTCAAATATTTTCGTTTTAAAATCCCTGGTCTCTTGGAGCCTTTGCAAATAATGGCCAGTAGTTCAGCAAGTTCATTAACTGATTCCCTCTAGGTTGGGGAATGTACATTATCTGAACTTGCTGATTTACATAGCATACCATGTTTTCAAGTATTCCCTTACCTGGTTTATTTCAACATCTATATTTAAAGGTCTTCATTACTTCCTAATTATCTATGCCCCCTTCCTTTATTTTTCTTGTTAAAGACCGATTTAAAAGAGCAGCTCAGTATCTCCGCCACTCAGAGTCATCATTAATTTCACTCGCCTTCTCATTTATTAGTCCAACCACTTTATTGCACATGCTTCCTCCTCCCTAGCCTATTCACTGCCTCTAACCTCTCTGCTGCTCTTATATTTCCTTGACAAGCCTTAGAAAGAGTTTGTGCATTCTTTTTTTTTTTTTTTTTGCTCTTTCTCATCCTTTCTAGATTTCCACAGTGGGCTTTTTTTCACCCTTAGATCTTTTCAAGGCTCTTTGTCAAGTGGCTCCTTGCATTTTTTATTCAAGGCATCATGGGCCTTTGTGGCTTAACTGTGATTTGAAAACTTTGCACTCTTGCCTGTAGTGCTCTCTGGGTTTCTTAATTCATCCAAATTGAATTTACGAAAATCCTTAAACTTGACAAAGTTCCTTCATGTTTTAAAAAATAGGGATCAGGTCATATCATCAGGGTGGTGACATCTCATGGTCAACAGCATCAAAGACCATTTATAGGAAGAGAACCAGCACACATGAGGTCATTGTTCATGCTTGGGAAGGATATTGACATTATGAGACCCAAATCCATCCTCAACAAAGAAGCTAAAGTGCCATTGGTGTTCCAGGTTGTCGACATTGAACTCGGTTTCCTGGGCAGAGAATATACACCACAGATGGCAGGCAGCTTGCTGTTTAGAAGGGCGAGATTAATAAAGGCTGCTCAGAAGTCCCTTTTTCTAGTTTACATTAATTAACAGAATGAGAACAAATACTAGATTAAAAAAAAAGATTTTGTTTATTTACTTTTAGAGAAAGTGGAAAGGAAGGAGAAAGAGAGGGAGAGAAACTTCGAAATATGAGAGAAACATCAATCGGTTGCCTCTGCATGTGCCCTGACTGGGGATCAAACCCGTAATCCAGGCATGTGCCCTGGCTGGGAACTGAACCTGAACCAGTAGCCTTTTGCTTTGCGGGACAACACCCAACAAACTGAGCCACATCGGTCAGGGCTAGATTTTACACTCACCAATTTAGACACATCAGTCCACTGTTCCTTCATTGTCAGTTTTGGATAGTGCCCATGTGTAGGCATGGGGATCTTCTGACAAACATGTGAAGGGACAGTTTCCCTTCGAGCCTATGTCAGACTCCATAGAGCCATGCTGCTCAGGTCACCCTTCGAGAGAGAATCTGCCCCAAGAAGTGCAGTTAGTTGGCCGCCTCTAGCTGTGAGTGTCTCCAAAGTAGCTCCTGGTTACTGGTCAGGCACAGTGTTGGCAGTAGGGATCACCTTTTCTGGATCTTTGCACCAGATCGCCCTGCTGGGCTGCAGTCTGAGGCTCTCCCTAGATCATCTTCCTTTCTTCCCCCTGTCCTTTTCACAGTTGTCAGACCTGCGTCTGAGGCTCTGCCTGCCTACTGCTACACTCCACTAAATATCTGTACTTCTAACTCCATCTCAGCATCTGCTTCCTGGAGGACTTGAACTAACCCAAGGATCCAGTCTTCTTTTGACCTTGCTAGCTTCTCCTACCATCCTGCCTGGCATGAGCTCAGTTATGCTCTCTTTTATGTTACTTGATGGAAAACCCATATGCTACATAGTCACAGAAGGCATTTCAGGATAAATAAAAATGGAATTGGGGGTCATCTCTTGTCTGGGATTATATATATTACTACTTTCACTCAATATGGATAATTAATCCCATTACAGTTTGACCAAATTGGACAATTCCCAGGAAAACAGCTTGTACTTAAATCACAGGATCACTAGGTGACGCTGCTGCCCCACACAAAGGCGACAGCCTGAGCTAGGCTTGGCCAGAGCCATTCTGGGCTAGGGGTCCTGCTGCTTCCTTGGCTGGATGGGTTCTATAGGTCTGTAATCCATTCCAGAATCTGAAAAAGTAATTTCCAGGTCCATGAATCGGGCTCTAGAGGAGCATGTTAAATCAATCAATTTCTCTCTTCCACTTTCTCTCTCAGAAGTGTGTGTGTATGTAGTTCTCTGGAACCCTTTAATTGATTCAAGAACTAATTGTGGCTGTTCTAATTTCTCCAAGGGCCCACCAGTTCACCTTACATGACTGCAATCAACAGAACACTGAAAGCTCAGCAATCCCCACCCTGTCCCCAGAGATGGGAGAACAATTGATTTGAGTGGTATTGACACCGAAGTCTTTATCTAGAATCTCTGAAAGGAGTTGTATGTCCATGCACCATTCACTTGTTCTCCACTTGTTAGGAATAAGGGGAGACATGGAGCATAGGTACATGGGCTTTTTCTATACCTGGTGTCTTCTCTGATGGATGCAAGCACACAACTCCCTGGCCAGGTTTTTGGCTTTAGCATTGCCATCTTTTACCGTTGCTTCCACTGCCTTCTCACATGCACAGTCAGCAATCTCTAAACATAACAACTGTCTTGTAAATCCTCATAGACAAAGCTGCTGAGTGGCACTAAAACTTTAACCCTGCAATTCACCCATCATCCCCAACCAGCCCTATCTGTTCTATATGCTCAAATACTCCTTTTTTGGAGCTGTGGGTTAGCACATTGGTTAATCTGAGTTTTAAGAAGTTATTTTCTCATACATTGGATGGCTGATTTTTGAAAGATAGCCTGGATATTGCTAATAGGCTCCACAATCCAAGTGCAGTTCTACTCAAATTTGCATGATTACAAGAATACAGATTTACAGGTCTGTACCTTGGAAATTCTGACTCAGTAGGTCTTGGGAATATGTATTTTAGACAAGCATCCCAGGGACTCTTATGTTCAGACATGTTCAGAAAACACTGCCCCACTAAACAAAGTGGGATCTAGCTATGAACCAGGATATAACTCCAGATACAGCAGAGGCCACAATGCAGAGAGAGAGAGACAGAGAGGGAGATCTTAACAGCAAGAGGAAGAACCATCTGAGAGTCACGGGATGCCCTCACCAGGTAATTGGGAACCTCAGGTCACTGTAGCCACCTGGAAGCTTCTGATAGTGAAAGCACCGAGGGAATCTTTTATTAACATATTTAATGTGCTTGACTAAGGGGAAAAAGTAGGCAAAGCCAGGAGGCCTTGTTAGCCACCCCTCCCTGTAAAGAGTATGGCCGAAAAACAGTGCTTTCTTTCTCGACAAAGGTTTAGTTTAACCCTTGACTGTATTTCTCTGGGGAGAAGTGAGTGGGCATTTACCAGCATAAACAGTATTCTTGCTGAGAGGATTCGGAGCCCCTGGGGCTCCATGGACTATGCCTAGAAGGTGTACCCAGAAAGCCACAGAAACTGCTGTTATGGAACTCAGTTACAGATTCTACTGGAGAGAGCAGCCTGCCATGCAATGTCCCAGTTTGCCCTCCTCTACTGAGGTCAGCTTAAGAATTCCTGGTGAGCCCAGAATACTGACCCACCCAGTGAGAAATCCCCCCACACCTCCTCATGGCTAAGGGTGGGTGCAGCTCTTTCTCATTTAAGGTTTGACTACAAAAAAAGCATTGCAGAATTTAAGTGGGAAGCTGAAATTGGAAATGTGCCTGGTAGAGCCAAGTAGCAACTCTGCTATGCACGTTTTTCAGGCTACCTCTGTCCTTTTGCACTCAGACAGATATTACACCTGCACACAAACCACAGCAGGTAAGATTCCCACCTGCCCCCTCCCCCAAACGGTTGGCTACCTCATAGAAAATTTTTTTTTGTTTGGTGGCAACAGCTAAGCGAAAATGCAATAATCTCTTCTCATCTGAGATATGTATGCAGATACATGGTGATACATAGATAAATCATCCTGCATTGGGGTATCTTTTTGTTTTCTATCCCTGAAAGCATCTGGGGTGGCTTTTTGTGTGTGTGCCTTTTTCATAAATAAATATTTTAACTGGAAATTTCCAAGCGTATGACAGGCCTAGAATGTGAACTTGAAGGTACTGTAATAGAAATCATCAGTTGCCATGGCGACGTGTTCCAAGAGCAGATTGCACCAAGTCACATGGGCAGAGAGTGCTCAGTAATACTAACACATCAGAGAGCGAGGCCACTTAACCTCAATAGCTTCCAGCTATTGTGCAGAATGCAATTGAATTTATTCCTAATTTCTGCCAGTGCTAAGGAACAAAATTTCCCTGCAGATTTTAATCTTACTCAGGCAGTCCCAGCCAGTGCTCAGACACTGTTCGGCACCAATATTCAGCCGGGTTACTTGCCCACTTTACAGCTCTATTTTCTTATTCTTATTTTAAATAATAGCTTCCCTCTCCCTGCTAGATTCTGCATGTCCCCTGCCCTGGGGAGAACGCCCCTCCTCCTTTCCGAATGGCTGCCTGGTTTCTGACTCCATTCCACTAATACGAGGAATGCAGCTTTAATAATAATACTGGTATAGAAAGTGACAGGGTTCCACTCTCAGCAGTAGCTCCCTCCCACCCCAAACCTGTTCTAAAATATAATTCCCACTGGCTCTGGGCTGTACCTTGGAATACTACAATTAACAGCCCATCATAAGAAAGCCAACCCGTGGATCAGTGAATAATAGAATCAAAGTATGTATTTTCAGTCCTTGTCACAGTCATCTCCCGTTCCACACACAGTTCCCCAGCCAGGAGAGCAACACAGATTAGCAGGAGGTACAGCCACCGATCACAGAACACTCATTTTGAGAGCTTATCCGCTCTTATGAAGGCTGATAAATCAGAGTCTCTCATATGGACAGTCTCAAGTTAGCAGCACCATCGATCTCCCCTGCCCCTTTAAAGTTATTTGTCTTATTCACTTCCAAAGATGGTATCAGAGATGCCAAAAGAGCCTTTGTTTTCTGCACTCTTGCTCTTCCCAGGGTGAGTTGCTGTGCTACTGCAGGAACTTAAGAGGCATGCTTCCAGGCCCAGCCCTTTGTTTCCAAACCAAGGTCACCTCTCCCCATTGGTTCAGGTGTTGTCCACAGTCTGCATGTGTTCCTAGGCAGGAGGCAGCGTCCTCCCTGGCTGACAGTTTTTGTGTGGCCCTAGCCCTCTGATGAACTACCCTTTATGAATGTCACTTTAAAAAAGATGTGAAACCTGTTCTAATAACTAATGAACACAAGGCAGAGTGCAGCCCTCAGAGAGTCCACGTTGAAGGTCAAACGGAAGGAAACTTAAAAACAGGGAAATTATTGAAAAGGTCTTTTGAGAAAAAGAAAAAAAAGGTAGTTTTTGCAGCGGCTTCCTTCAGTGGGCAGGATCATCTAATAAGGGGAAAAATGTAGTCGCAAATCACTTCTCCAGCTAGTACTAAGCCACTGTTCTAACAATGTGCTGGAAATGAGGAGAGAAGGGAGGGGATGGCAGCATGAAATTAGGCTGGGCTGCTGGTGGTCATTGCTGATTCACAGACAGCTTGGTGACAATGGAAATACTCACGGAGCTTGGGGGAGCAAAGCAGACAGAGAAGAAATGAAGAGAAGCATTGCAATGAATTTTGTATCAGCAGTGTGACATTTGGATATGGAGAGAGAAAACCACATGCCAAGATGTGGGTAGCACACAACGCTCTACACCCGCCCTGCTGCAACATAGCTGCTGGAAGGCCTTTGCCAAACAGCCTTGCCCCCCACCTGCCCTTCCACAGGGCAGAGAAGCATGATATTCTCAGGTGCAGCCAGCCCTCCAGCCTCTGTCGGGGAATTTAAACCAGCCCAAGCTCCGCCTGGCTAGGAAGAGGAAGCGCTGTCTTTGTAATAGGCAAATTGTCCAGCTATTCGCAAAATTGAACACCTTTTCTAATCAAAGTTGGTTTGATTTATACTGGAGCATCATTTGCAAACTAAGTAGTTTCAAATGCAGTCATGTACTGCTTCACTACAGGGATGTGTTCTGAGAAATGTGTCATTAGGGAATTTCGTTGTCGTGTGAACACCATAGAGTGCTCTTACATAAAGCTACCTGGTATATAGCCTACTACTGTAATTGTATGCATATGTGCTATGCTTTTATATGACCGGCAGTGCAGTAGGTTTGTTTACACCAGCATCACCACAAACACCTGAGTAATGTGTTGTGCTAGGACATCACGACAGCTATAGTAACACTAGGTGATAGGAATTTTTCAGCTCCATTATAATCTTGAGGAACCACTGTCATATAGGCAGACCTTTCTCGACCAAAAAATCATTACACAGTGCATAACTATACTTGCTGACCCTCTAGAGCTGTTCAGGCAATTAGACCTTGGCCATTTCTATGAGGATGTTTAACCTATAACTGAGCGATGTCCTTTTAGGTAGAGTGACCCATACAGAAGTTTGTGGCTGGGGACCAAACTTCATGGCTTCCCACTGAAGAAAGATGGTGAGGGAATGTCAGAAAAAAGCCTGAGTATTTTGTCCCGGCTGGATTTCACTAAAGGGAAGGGCAATCTGTGCTATTATGTTAATATCTGCAACAGCAATTTTATTATGTTCGTTCATCTATAGTCAAGAAATAATATTATTACAGTTCTTATAGTCTTTCAAAGTACTTTTATAACTATTACCTTATACGATCTGCACAGCAACCCTATGGTGGAAGTGGAGTACCTTTTACAGATGAGAAAATTAAGACCGAGAAAAGTTGGGGCTATGACAAAATTCCACAGAGTAAGGAAAAGATCTAGGTCGTCGGACAATAGGCGCAGTGCTCTTTCCCACACCTGTGGTAATGGGACAGGCTGAAGGCCTGAGGGTCTGCCCTTTCTGAAGGAAGAGGCCCAAAGAGACTCCTTCCCGCAAATTTGCTATAGTCCTATGTTTGGAAAGAACCAGCCAGCCCCTGGGTGAATGGATGAGAGCTAGTTCAGCTTGAAGGGTCCAGTTTCCTCTGAACAAGTTTGGTGTGTGTTCTGCTCACTGGAGTTTTACAGATTAAATGGAGGCAACCCAACCCAACCTAATCTTCTCTTTTGGGAGGTGTGAATCCTGGTGGCCAATGAGAAGACAGTTGTAGTTCTCCTTAGGCAAGAAGCCTACTCTCCAAATCTGCTTAAGAAGCAGTGGAACTCAGAGTGATGGTGGCATTTGAGGTTTTGATGTGGTTATGTTGACTCCTCCAAAATAAAAACCTCTGCTGCATCTCCAGCTAAAGCTACTGAGTAATAAAAGAAACAGACATCCCCACCCCTTCCCATGCCTCTCTGCATCCACACTCTCTTCCTTACCCTCAGAGGCAAGACCTCAGAGTGATGTGCATGTGTGGTGCACGTAGGTACAGGTTTCTCAACCTTGGCACAGTTGACATTTTGGGCCAGATCATTCTTTGTTGTGGCGGCTGTCCTGTGCACTGTAAGATGTTCAGCTGCATTGCTTAACTCTACCCTCTAGAAGCTACCAGCACCTCCCTCCCCAGGCATGACAACTAAGTGTCTCCAGACATTGCCAAACATCTCCTGGTGGGCAAAAATGTCCCCACTTGAGAACAATTGTTCTAGGCCAGGGGGCTGCAAACTCAATTGCCTGTAGGAACAGATAATGACAAAGATGACAAAAACAACAACAGAAATAGTAGCAGTAATAGTTACCTCTTATTTGGTGCTTACTAAGTGTCAGACGCCATTCTGAACACTTTATTCATTTTAACTCATTTAATCCTCACTATTACCCTATGAAAGAGGCATAACTTCATCTTACAGATGAGGAAACTGAGGCACAGAGTGACTAAGAAACTCATCCAAGGTCACACAGTAGGAAGTGGCAGAGTTAGCACTTGAGCTCAGGCCATGTGTTCCCAGAGTCTCTGCTTTTCTCTGCAGTAAGGCCTGACCACAGCAACATTTTCCTTTATTTAAGCCAATTTATTTGTCTCACCTAGGGAGAAAACCCTCACAACATACACTTTTTAAGGATTATGAGGTTTTACAGTCTCCTATGATACAAATGTTTCTACATTTGGCAAGCATTGCTCAAACGAGATTTATTGAATTGACAAAAGTAAGCGGGCATTTTGAAGTATGTGGTGTTCGGTGTGTCTTCACTTTGGCAGTGTGTGGGACTTTCCCGAGCCACACACTCTTGTTTTCTGAAGCACAGGGTTTAGCTTCAGTGGAATACCTAGGAAGGTCGGTGCACACTCAGAACTTCCCATGATATCCGATTCTCTCCTCCCCACCTCCTCTGTACTGGGGAGGCAAGGCAACATCATCCACTCAGTGATGAAACTCTGCTTGAAGGAAACAGCTCACATCTTAGTTGGGTATTCTCTACCAGGCCTTGGGGGATAGCAGGCTGCCTGGGGAAAAGGCCTGGGGCCCAGGCTGCCTGGGCCCACTGCCTGTGGGCCCAGTTCTGCGTGCTGCTGGGACATTCACAGAGACTGTCATTTGTGGGGTCTCTGGGTTCGTTAGCTGTGTTATGACCCTCTGTTTAGACAACTGCCCACTTACTACTGTTCCACCTATTGTTTCGCCTGTGGGACAGATTCACAGAGCTCCCCAGATTGTCACAGAATCCTAATTAGTGAATATGTTATTGCTTTTCCAGCTCTCTTTCCAGCACTGCTTCAACACTGACCTAGAGTTGTCTGATGGGAAAGCTGACATTTGACTCCGTGGCTTCAGTTCTCAGGCTTCCCTTGAGAAGGTGATGAGAAGCTAATTTGAGTTCATATTTTTATGCTGAACAATTACCCTTAGAACAATATTTTAGATTTAAATTTAAATTGGAGTTTGAAAGGTGTAAAAGTTATAGGAACTGTGTCCACATTTTTATTACAACTACTTCTCATTCCCAACTGTTAGAGAGATCTTTAACACTTTCCACTTTACATCTGGCTTTTAATTCAGCTAGACTCATGCATGTCTCCTCTATAATCATAGTTAAAAACAAACAGCAATTTTCAGAATAATTCTCCCCAACATGATAGCGAACACTTTTCTGAATACAGAAGGGACTGGCTGTAACACAAATGCTAGTAAAGCATTCAAGCCAAGCTGCCAACACCAGGCCTTTAACATTTCAGTTGGTCAAAGGTTTGTACTGCTTTCCAACCTTGCATTCAACCACAGCATTTCCTGTCCTTTCCTCTGAGCCCAATTCAATCCCAGAAAAGACTAATATTTATTAATTACCGACTATATGGCTAGACACCTATCTTTATATAAATTATCTCAATTAATTAAAAAATACTTTCAAAACTCATTATTTAGGTCAGAAGACTAGATATATGGAAAGACCACTAACTCTACAAGGTAGATGCTGGCCAAGTAGCAGGTACTCTGGTTGTTCAGAGGGACTGAACGTCCCAGGGAGGGGTGTTCATGAGGTTGCTTCCTCCTGGGAGGCCTTCCAGACCCTTCTCCTCATTTCCCTTCACCAAACTGAAGTTAACTCTCCCATCCCAGAATTTTCGTATCATTTTATTTCACTTACTACCTTCTATTAGGCAGAAGTTGCTTTAGAGAAGTTGTATCTTTTACTTATCTCCCTTGGGGCACCCTGACTAGCACAGTGTGATGTACATCTTGTGCCCAGAAGGTAGAGTAGGCTGAGTAGATACCCTTGAAAGAATGAATGAGTGAATGAGTTGATATGGGATTTGAGCTGCATCTTGAAGGACAGACGGGATTTGAGCTGCATCTTGAAGGACAGGCAGGTTCAGACATTCCTTAGTAATAAATCAGTCACTATAAACCATTCTGGCCAGCATCCTCTAGAGTCCTCAGTGATGTTCTTCTCTAGCCATGATTTTTTCCTCCCCTAGATCCCACCCTAACACATTGTTTACTAGCACCATGGTCTTTAGTGACATCAAGGCTTTATTGGGATAGGGAGTTGGCACTTTACTGTAGCGATCCGATTACTTCCCTGTAGGAGGCTGTCACTTCCCCAAAGTGCACTACCTCTGGTGCCAATCTCTTGCTCATGCATTCTCCTCCTGACTGCTGTGAGCATATAGGCATGCTGCATGTCACCTGCTCCTCCAGCTCTTGACAATCTTTTTCCTTTGTTTCCAAATCCTAAGCAAATTGCTCGGTTGACAATCAAAGCCTGCTAACATCAAACAGCTGCAATAGACAGGTGTGTTCTACAGTTACCTGCTGTTTGCTTTCCTCGGCAGGGACAGACATGACAAATAAAAACTGGAGCTGGGTGCTAACTTCCTCCTGGCATTTTTCAGACTTGGAAATTCACCCTGAAAATAGCCTCTCTCACTCTTCATCAGTGTGTGGGATGCTGTACACCCACTGATACCCTCAGTTCTTTGCAAAAAGCTAAGAATAACAGTGGCTGCATCTGAGCAAAGAAGTCACACACTTCCAGAACTCTTAAAGGACACACAGGCATGTTAAAATATTTTTTCAGATTTTACTTTCTTGTTAATGTGATTACATGAGTGTTGTCTTCTGCTTTTTGCCTTTAGCATCTTTCCAAAGGTCTCAGGTCCTGACCTTGGAAAGTAGCTCTAATCACTCTGGAGTACGATCTGCCATCTAGTCTCCCATCACTAGGGGGTATGAGGGTGTGGTGAGTTGGAGGGGGAATGGATTCCCACTTCTTCCAATGTTCCTTCTTGTATTTCGCAGCCTGGAAAACTAGCAACCATTATTTCCCATACTCTCTTTTATTTACTAGGTGCTTTTGCATCACCTAGGTGCTTTTTAATCACCTAGGTGGTTAAAATTCTGCCAGTTACATGTACCTGCGTGAAACGTGAAAGGTGACAGTAGGGTGGAGCCCATGTATTCCGGGGCCACTGTTTCTCTGGCAGCACCCTCATGGCTGTGCCAGGATTTTCAACGGTGGCCACTTCCTGACATGGTGGCTTCCTCCTCACAAACCAGGCAGCAGTTTCTTTGGTGTTCAGTCACTCCTGAATGCTCTACCTAGTGTCTGTGATTTCAGCTTGTTGGTAATTTTGCAAGTCACTTAAGTCACTGCTTTAATTTGTTTGAGAGAATTCCCTTTCTACGACTGACCCTTAATCAAAGCAGATAGCAATTGGGCTAGGCATTCATCCCTAAGCTTAGCAGGGTGTACTGCGGTAATCAGCCAGCCAGCAGGGGTCCCGTGCAGAGCCTTGGGCTGGAAAGTGGGAGAGAGGAGGACCGCTGTTCAGCCAGGGCAGAACCTGTCTGTCTCTGTGACTCTGCTCAGGCCCTTCCTCTTGCTTGGTATAGTCTTTGCTCCACCTCCACACCCTTCCTCCTTTGAGAGCGACTCCTTTTCCCAAGCCAGGAGCATTTTTTGCTTCTCTGAACTCATGAGCACTCACACACTTCTCTTATGAAATGATTACTTTCTACTCATATTATGGTTCTTTATTACAATTCTTATGTCTTGAACCAGATTGTCAGTCTTTTAAGAGCAGGAGCAGAGTTTGAATCATCTTGGTAGATCCTGAGCATCCCAACACCTGGAAGTGCCTTGACTTACAAGCATATAATATTCATGACAGGGATGGAAGAGCGGAGGAGAGGACTGGGCTCCCTGACTGGTGCCTGATCTATGATTTTCCATCATTTGCCTTCACATGGGTTTTGGGGTCTTTCAAAGAATGATGGCATCAGAGCAGTAGTGCTGTCCAATAGAAATTTCTCTGATAATGGAAATGTTCTAGATGTATATGTACTGTCCAGTGTGGTAGTTCCTCACACAGGTGACTATTGAGCACTTACAATGTGGCTAGTGCAGGCCCTGGCTGGGTAGCTCAGTTGGTTAGGGCATTGTTCAGATGTGCCAGGGCTGTGGGTTTGATCCCGGGTCAGGGCACATATAAGAATCCACCAGTGAATGCACAAATAAGTGAAACAATACAAATCGATGTTTCTCTCTCTTTCTTCCTTTCTCTCTCTCTCTCAAATTAATAAAAAAACTAGCCAGTGCCATTGAAGAACTGAATTTTAAAATTTTGTTTAATTTTAATTAATTTAAAGAGCCACAATGGCCAGTGGCTGCCATATTGGAGAATGCAGCATCACATTCTATTCTGACTAGCACGTGGACCCTTCTGTAACTATTTGTTCTGTCACTTCAGGCCAGAACATTCTAGATGTCATCGCTGGTGTTTATGGGTTGGGAATTTGCCTTTCTGGCCCAGGGCCAAGACCTTAAAGATTAGGAGCAGGGCAAAGAAGTGAAAGCTTCATGGGGAGACTTTACAAACAGGGAACTAGCCTTTAAATTTCAAATTTTAGAAACAAATGACATTTTCTGTTCCTCCCACTGCTGAAGTGCAGGGCTGTGGTAGTGAAGAGATGGAATGTCACTAAAATAATTGTTTGGCATCGTGTTGAGTGGTTGGTGCTGAATGGATGACTCCTTTTAAAAATATGTTTCTTATCAAGACATTTTCTCCCTTCTGTAGCATCTCCTTCAGTAACCACAAGTATGTGTACAATGTGGCGGGATGTCAAAAATAAAATACACCCCTGTGGGTGTCCTGGAATGTTGTTGGTAGATTGACCCCAACGTGTCCTAGTTTTGGCCACTTTGCTGGCTCTTGCTATAATACATAACGGGTATGATACAAGGACAGGTCTGGGTTCAATGATGCAAACACAGAGTACAGTATGTGCATAAATGTGGTTACACAGAGTACACAGAGTACTCAGTGCATAAATGTGGTTACCCAGCGGCAGAGTGGCCTTCTTTCATGAAGTTCTGAGTATGTACATGCAGGGCCCTTTTAGTGATGTCTTTCAGGGAATTCTTAGAGATCAGTATTTCAGATCCTAATTGAAGACAGTCTTTGTGTTTAGTCATTTCAGCAATGAACTTGCCAGAGGAGGATATAATTACCAACCACACTGGGTTCATTCTGCAAGTGCTTATTTTCTTAAAAAATATGGTGCTGTCCTTCTGAATTCTCTCACATAAACAATTTCTTTTTCCTGCTGGGTGCATAGATTTACATGCAAACACAAATCATATATCTATGGTCACAACTTGTGAATGTAGAATTTAGTGACACTAACAGCCTCACCACGGGCAGGACTGTACACTCAGTTTCCTCTCTTCTTCTCCCTGCTGACCCTGCTGCTCTCTCCTTATCCCCACAACAGCCATGCACCTTCCCTTATTGTGCACAGTTTTATAAGCCCAGGTGCAATTCTACCCTTGAAAGCAGGAGTTTCTATGTGGTTCACCAGGAGGGGATGGACAACGGGGAGGACTGACCTGCTCACTCCTTCTCAAGCTTTCTCCTCCTCTGTCTCCTATAACTCTACTTCTTTCTTCCTCATTCTAAATCCCTATCTCCCTCCAATTTCTCCTGGCTGGCTGACCGCATAAGACTTACTCTCACCCAGGGCACATCTGACTTTAATCAAAAAGTTGATAATGTGCTGTGATAAGCCTCTCACACATATCCTTTTAGAATAAACCTGGAGAATTAACTTTTTATTACCACAAATGTCAAATATAAACAATGATCAATGGTTTGTCATTCTTGCTTCATCCACCCCCCCATCTACTAATTTTATTTTTTTAAAGCAAGGCCAAGTCATCATATCATTTCTCCTAGAAGTATTGCAGTAATCATCCTTAACAGGTATGAACTTCACAATATCATTGTCATGCCTAATAAAATTTACAAACAGTCCTTATCATCATCAACATTTAAACAGCAGGTTCACCTTTTTTTTTTTGGTGTAAGTAAAATTTTGGATCTATTGCCTGTTAGGAGGGCAGTTTGTCACAGATTTCAGCATTTTAAATGCCTCTGATTCTGCATTGCATACACAGAGATTTATCTTAGGATGTACTATATCCACTAAACTATGCAAAGATAGTATTCTTTTCCATAGTTAGACATGGGCAACAACTTAAATTAATAGGAGCTGATGCAGCCATTTATACTAAATCCATGCAGACAATTAAAAGAAGGTGGTAGCTCAATGTGTTTTGACATGAGAAGCCATCTAAGACATACTATTGAGTAAAAAAACAATAGCAGAAAAAACATACAAGGAACTTCTGGGAAGGACATGGAGGGAGAGGGTAACAATAAGATAGAAGAGACCCTGGCTGGTGTAGCTCAGTGGATTGAGTGCAGGCCTGTGAACCAAAGGACCGTGGTTCGATTCCCAGTCAGGGCCCATGCCTGGGTTGCAGGCCAGTTCCCAGCAGGGGATGCATGAGAGGCAACCATACATTGATATTTCTCTCCCTCTCTCCTTCCTGTCCCCTCTAAAGATAAATAAATAAAATCTTTAAAAAAAAGATAGAAGGGAGGACTTCCGAAGCCTAGGTGAAAATACTGTACCTCCTCGCACAACCAAAATTAAGGACAACAAAGATTTGCAAACAAAAACACAACCAGAATAGACAGAACTGTATGGAAGTCCAACAACCATTCATCCAGACCACTATTCATCCAGACCAGTAAGAGGGGCTGAGTTGGTGGCCAGAGTAGAGGGGTCCAGGCAGGAAAAAGCAGTGGCTGGCAGACTCGGGAGTGCAGGTGGCATGGGGCTAGCAGACCCCAGGCAGGGGGAGGAAATGAGCAGACCCAGTGAGGCGTGCAAGGTGGTTGGCTGACCTTCGTCACACATTCGCGCATAGATAAATCAGGCAAAAATGGGCAGCGAGACAGACTGTGCAGCCGAGGGCCCCAGCTACAGGAAATAAAGCCTAAAAACACTGATTGAAAAACACCTGTGGTGGTTGAGGTGCCATGAGAGACTCCCAGCCTCATAGGAGAGTTCACTGGAGAGACCCACAGGGACCTAGAATGTACATAAGCCCACCCACGTGGGAATCAGCACCAGAAGGGCACAATTTGCCTGTGGGAAGCAGCTGAAGAGACTGAAATATGAGAGAGAGTGGAGCAAGTGCCATTGTTCCCTCTCTGACCCCACCCCCACATACAGCGTCACAACCCAGCAACTGGGTTGCCCTGCCCTGATGAACACCTAAGGCTCCGCCCCCCATAAATAACAGGTGTGAACAAACCAAAAAATTATGGCTCAAATGGAAGAATAAATCAAAGCCCCAGAGCCAATACTTTTAAGTGACCAAGAGGTAGCCAACCTATCAGATGCATAGTTCAAAACACTGGTGATCAGGATGCTCACAGAATTGGTTGATTTTGGTCACAAATTAGATGAAAAAATGAAGGCAATGATAAGTGAAATGAAGGAAAATGCACAGGGAACCAATAGTGATGGAAAGAAAACTGGGACTCAAATCAGTGGAGTGGACCAGAAGGAAGAAAGAAACAACCAAACAGAAAAGAATGAAGAAACAAGAATTCAAAAAAATGAGGAGAGGCTGAGGAACCTCCAGGACATCTTTAAACGTTCCAACATCCGAATTATAGGGGTACCAGAAGGGGAAGAGAAAGATCCACAAGTGGAAAACTTATTTGAACAAATAATAAAGGAGAACTTCCCCAATCTGGCAAAGGAAATAGACTTTCAGGAAGTCCAGGGAGCTCAGAGAGTCCCAAAGAAGGTGGACCCAAGGAGGAACACACCAAGGCACATCATA